>JABFQM010000458.1:0-35487 GCA_022816865.1 Zelostemma sp. ZL-2020 | reverse complement strand
AATGGGTCATCTTCTGCGTCGCTTTCTGCTGGATTTTGTGGTTCGGATGCAGCGGCAAACTCGGTTTCTGATCATTAAACGCGACTTGCTGAGGTTTCTGAATATTCGCTGAATTAACGCGCTGTGCGTTGCTCCCAATCGGATTCATCGGCGGACTCGATTGAACCCCCGGCGTTTTAGCCTGCATCCTCTGAACAGGGTTCTTCATCTGACGATTCCCGACGTCCTTAACTTTCTGCAGAGCCAGACCAGCCTGGCCCGTCGCTTTTGCGACTTGTACCCTTTGCATGCTTTGCATGGTCTTGATGCTGGTCGCCCCCAGAACCGAAGGCAACCCCGGCACAGCTTGCAGCTTCGCCTGAATCACGGGGCTGGGTACACTCGTGGCATCCGCATTTTGCGCCGGAGCCGGCATTTTACCCGGATGCTGGGAATTGTTACTCTGCGAACACGCCGGGAAATTCATGGCAAGCTGAAGACTCGCGTTGTTCATCGGCAGCGCAACCTGGGAGCTCGTCAAAGACGGCGCCTTTTGCACGACGGTGCGAGGCACCACCTGCGACGTCGCGGCCCGCTGAATCTCCCGGTTCATTTTGTTGCTCGGGTACACCGTAACGGCTTTCGCGCCGCTCTTAAGATCCTGAAGATTCGGCTCCTGCACGACTTGTCCAGGAATCTCCTTTTCCGGATCCCGAGGATCCTCCGCTTTCACCTGGACAACGAAATTTACGGAGGTTTCCGCCTTTGGGGCGAGCTCGTCGACCTCGCCGTCGATGAGCGTCTTCTTCGCGGCGTCATCTTTGCTCTCGACTGGAAGGTCATTTGGCTCGGCCGGGGTCACGGGGGGAGATGGGACCGGGGACGGCTGTTTCCCACCTCCTCCTGTTTTACCCCCGGATAACTTGATAACCGATGGAGTCGACGTTTTGGAGGCCTTGCGATCCCGTCGAATGAAAAAACTCGGCTCCACGACTCGTTGCTGCACTCTGACCCGCCTCTATTTCAGCCTACACCACGAGCTGCAACAAAAAAACCTGGGATTACAGGCTTTGTAACGTAACAACAATTTTCAAATTAATTGGTAAATTATAAAACGATTCTTCATGGAACAAAATTAAAAAAAAGGATTTTGCAATTCTTCACAATTTGCCAATCCAAGAAAATACAAAAGCTCATCTGTTTTACCGATGGCGCATAAAATCAGACTACCTCATCACCAATTCCGCTATAGCGCGTCTATAAATATCCATCACGAAATAATTTATCGTTCCAGACTTGCCGAATACAAACGCGATAAAAAAAGCCGCGTCTCCTTTCCTCCTTTCGCGACTAGGGTAAAAAAAACGAATCATCGTCGTCCTGTTACGATCGCGTGCGCGTAACTTTTTTTCCGCGCCGCGTATACACAGGAAGTTTCGCATAGTCGTGGAATTTCTGCAGCCTTGAGATAAATATAGCGATTAGGCTAGAAAATCTCCCGGCTCTTCTCTTCGGCGTGCTCGGAGTCGAGTCCTCGCAGAAACTTTCATAATCGATCATAAAATCGCCGGAAAACGAACTTCACATCGGACTTCATAAAAAGGACTCCGAGTTTTCGGACGCGAAGAAAGCCGGTTGACAACACAATGCAATCTTTATGCAGAAACGCAGCCTTGACTCGCGTTTATCATGATTATTATCATTATTATCGCAGTGCGCGGAGCTCCTTGCGACGGTAGTCGGGAATGCTCCTCGAGGAGTTGAACTTTTTTCCTCCTCGCCGTAAAGAGACGATTATTCAGTTGCTTTGTTTCGTTCCATCCTAATAAAAATATTGCATTACGTCTTGGCCATCGGAAAAAACTTCTCGTTGTAAAATTGTCGAAAGAGATGTAATTTTATTGTGTTTGAAAGTTCCGCTTTTAATATTTAATCGATTTGTTCATTAAGGTAGAATTTCAATTTCCCGCGGAATTCAAAAGTACTCGATGTAACGGAAGCCAAAATTTATTAAAATGCCTTCGAATAAACAAAGCGCCGTCCCCGAGCGAATCAATGACGTCCAACGTCACGTATCGAAATGTAGAACGAAAAGTGAAACTCGTCACTTTTTATTAGCGAATACGAGTTTAGAAAGTGCATAAACCAAAGTGCAGTCAAAGTAAATCATGCTTCGATCCGGCTGGATTGTTCCATTAAAACAAATCGTTGATTGTATTTGCATCGGCGAATCCAGAGCCGGCGTTAATTGAAAACCCGACCACGCGATCGATTTAATTACGCCCAGCATCCGTTTTTTTGAAAAAAGCACGATGAAACATTAAAAATCGACATTTCCCCGGAGAAAGGGAGAGAGTCAAACACCTTGGCAGTGATTTCAGCGCGACTCTGCAAAGTCACCGCATTGTCAGTTAGCCGAGGTTATGACTTTGGTTGCGTGCAACGCCGTTTAAAATTAACCCGAGCCTGAGATAACTTCGCGAGTTATTATCCAACTCGCCGGCACTCGTGCCTTTTCTTCATTCCAACTTTTTCCAACGAGCCGAAACGCAAACTCGCCACGTCGGAATGTCTTTGAACCAAACTTCCATTTCCGAGCATTTCAAGTGCGAATAATTGACTTTAATAACGTTCCGAACAAAAGCGTTTCGGCGACTCGAAGTCGAGTGTTTGGTCTTGATTGCTCATTGTCCTTTCAGCCACTGTTTTCCGTGATTTTTTGTATTAAAAAAGACCAATGTAATAAATTTAAAAAATTTATTTAAAATACCACAAAATTACGAAAGCCGAGATAAATTTCTGCGATTCATCAAAATTACCACTCCGAAACCAACAAAAAACTTGCAAAAAGGTTACGCAATCTTCCATATCGATTGCAAAATTTCGTAATTTTTCCAATCTTCGAAACGACAAAACCCCGAATTTCCCCTAGGTTCCAAAAAAGAGCGCAAAACATGGCCGGACATCTTTGTGTCGCGTTTTAAACGAGCCTCGGCAAGTCGAGCATGCCCGGGGATGTACGTGCGCACAATGTAATAAAGTGCACGCGTATATACGTAGCGAGGTAAAGCCAGCGCAGCGTAGAATCGTCGGCAGAATTAACCAGCTTCCGAGAGCGAGCGAAGCGGACACAGCAGCAGCAGCGCGTTGTGTCAAGTCGTTGCCTTTGGCTCTCTTCTCCGTTCTGTTGGCAGCAATGGGATTTGCAGCGACCTACTTGGCGTACCTCGACCCTTGCATCGAATCAATGCAAACCAAAATTATTCTCCCGTCAATTATCGCTTCATCCGCGTTCCCAAAACGCAATCCCCGCATTTTTCCCTCCCCCAATCAGCGCTCCCCTCAAAACCACTCGGAAGCTCCAAAAAAAAGACCCGCGATCTCAACGTGAATCAAACAGTTTTTATTACCCCGAAAACCCTCGGTTATTTAAACTAGCCGGCTTTCGACTTGAAATAAACGAGGGTTTACTGCATTTTCTCTCCTCGTTTAACCACGTTTATCGTGTTGCAAAGTCGTGCGCGAGATCGGTGAAATATGCTAGTTCCCGCCAATAACCGGTATCCGCTGCCCCCTCTCTCCGCGAAAGCGAACACACACGCGAGCAAAAAAGAAGCTGGCGAACCGAGGGAGAGAGAAAAAGAGCGAAGGGAATAGCGGGGGCGTGAAAAAAAGCCGCGGAGAGACTCGGATGAAACTCGTTTCAAAGTAGAATCGGCGAACTCGCCCCGAGCACGTCAATCTTGGCGCGTTTCCCGCCAACTTTGGCGCTACCGGCGAACGAAAAATCAGCTATTCCCGCGAAAACGGATTTTCTTAATTCGCCAAACTTCCGATTCCACGAACGCGCGCTCGCGTCGTCGGCTTTTATTACCCGGGATAGATATATCGTTCCATTTTAAGCGCTCAATTCGTCGCAGGATACGCCACTTTTCGAATAACGTCAATTACGCTCTTAATAAAACTTCATTCGTCGGGACTCGTAACTGGAAATCAAAACGACGCTGAAAGTTTACGGGCATTTCAGGTCCCTGCTTTACCGCCCCAATCACCTCGCGAATTTACCAATTCAACCGAAATCATGTTCGAACAATTTTCACGGGAAACTGACAATTATAATTGTCGTTCTCCGTTATTAAATCAATTAACAAATAATCGATTTAAATTAAAATACAAAATTCAATTCCGCGTTTTTCGGCATTTCGGCAGTTGATACCCCGAAACGCAACGCATTGACAAGACAATGCGTGAAACGAAAGTGCCTTCTCAACTCGCATTTCACCGTCCTCGCTAATTGGACAGCGGCATCAACGAAATCGCCGGCAAATAATCGTTTCCCACTTCAATTAAACGCGCGAAGCGTACTCATGTTTAATTAAAAAAGCCGCTCATTTTCGTCAATTCGTCGATGCGAAACGCGGTCTAATTATCCCCCACTCTCGACCTCGTTACGCGAAACTCGAAGCCTCGACGTTATTACGTAAATAAATAAATAAAATAGGGATAAATAACGAGTCGTTTCATCCGTCGTCACGACTCGTTAAATAAATAATCGAATTACGCGACGTTGACCGACGACTCTTCGAAAGTAGGCCTGCTGTGATTCGTCAATGTCCCGCTCAATCCGCGCGCGATTGAAGATGCAATTACATCGCGCAGGACTCGCGCTGTGTACGACGCATTGACTTAATGCGTCATCAAACTGCAACGCGCGAGGTCACGAGAAACGCATGAATATTCGCACCGATTACCATACCATTGGCACACGATCTATTGATCTGCGATTTTTCGCTTTCGACCGACAGTTTCGTGCTCCTCCAGGGTTGCCATTTCTATTTTCATGGCAATTTCCCGATCGTAAACATTCAAAAATCGGTTTTCCTCGCAAATTGATACAAATTGCCGCCCGAAAATTGATAAAAATTAACCAAAAGCTACGAAATATTTCCAAAGTTAAGAAACTTTTGTTGTTATTTAGAAAATTGTAATTATTTAAATGTTTTGTAATCGTTTGTAATGTTTTTATCACCTTTTCTGTAATTGTTACAACAAACTACAAAAAAGCATGAAAATATGGAATATAATTGTTTATTATTTTATCTTTGTAATTGCTGTAATAGAATTCTGTCGTTTTAAAAAAATTGCTTGCAACGTTATCAATAATGATCTCACATTTTTTGTAATCTTTGGTGCAATTATTTTGCAATCAATACTGGCAATCACAAAAAAGGTATTAAAAATTGCGATAAATTCTCCAAAGTTTTTAAATCATTTTCCAAAATAAATTGTTTAAACAAATCCGAATCGCGCCAAGTAGAAATGTAGTAAATGCACTAAACTTTTTGGATAAAATTATATCGACGATGCATGATAAAAACGCTGGAAAAATAGCAACAAATTACAAAAAATTTATTCCAAAAACTATTCCAAAAACAATAAAATCAAGAATTATTTACAAATGTCAAAACCTCCGTTGCGAGTTTCTGTAATTACCAGCATTAATTGCTCAAAAATACCGCATTTATTTACAAATGCAAATCGCGCCGAGTGGAAATGTAGCAAACGGAGCAAAATAATTTCCATCTCATGACGCGAGGGCCACTTGGCAAGTGTCGCGGCATGGAATAAAATTAATCGTCCCGAGAGAATTTACGAGTCGACTCGCCGGCCCAAAGAAAAGGGACAGTGTTTTCGCAATGACTCGCTCATCGCGAGAGCGATTTTGCTTTCGTCGGGGCACTCCGAAAAGGCAAATAAACCGCGCACAACTTTTTGCGAAAATTCCCAGGAAATGGCATTCTTTTTGCTCTTGGCGACGATGAAAAAAAAAACTGTCGAGCCAGACGCGGAGGTCGTGGAAAGAATTTTTCGACCCGTTCGTCACAACTGTCAGACCCACCCCAACCAATCCGCGTTATACGTAATTGAACACATGTTCCGAAGTACGCGAATGTATAATTTTATTGTAACCGCGAGTCGAGGGTGTTTCCCGAAAAAAAACATCGATGTTCGACTCTTCGAGAAATCGATTAATCGATTAGATATTTCAAATGATCGAAACGGATTTCAAAAACTTACGAAAAATTATTTTAATTTTCTGATTTTCAATTTATCCGAATTCCCCGCCAATTAAAAAAAATCGTTGACCCACATTTCCGCTCGTCAGGGATGCGAGGATCGACCCTTAGCATTAAAAAGGAGGTCAACTCCGCCGCAGGTTCGAAACGCTCGCAGAATTTCGCGAAGAAATCGCGACATCCGTGGGAAAAAAACGCAGAGATTGAAAAAAGACGTGACTTTTGATAACGTTATTTACGAATCCGCTCATTTCGGGAGCTATTACGTTGTTTTATTACTCGCGACCGTATCTCGGTTGCATACATAAGAGACAGCGTTTCGCGCGCGTGTGTGTGCTCCCGCGGTCGATACAATTGAACCTTAGAACTGACAATTTTGTTGTGCGGTACACACACCTTGATACCCCGAGTTCGTACTTTTTTCGGCTCGTATTTTCCCTTTCGAGCGAAGAAACGAACGGTAAAGTCAAAGGCCATTCGAAACTTATTCATCGCAGAAGCTAAAGAAATGGTAGTTAAACTTATATTTAGAAAAGTAGATTCGTTACGTGACGCGAAAAAAGTTAAATAATTCAGACGGCTACCAATAATTGCGTTCGTCCTGAAATCTAACCGTACGTTGCTTAGCTAAAAATCGATGAGTTTGAGAACGTCCTGGCGCGGGTTGAAATGCGAAGGGAAGTGTAGGGGGACAGTAAAAAGAGGAGAGGGGAGAGAAAAGGACGGAGAACGGTGATTGAAGGGAGACGGAAAATTCGAGAAGCAGGACAGAAATGGTCGATTGGCGAGATTGCAGCGGCGGCGGGGAAAGGGGGGGAAACAAAATGGCCGACGAGTCCAGCGCCGCCTGGCAGAATTTTTCCGTTTCCACCGAACGTTCGTGTGCGTGCACACACACGTTCGAACATTTCATACGAAAAATATTACGTTTCTTTTCCTCGAGGTTACATCGCCGAATTCGATAAAAATACCGGCCGGTTTTTTGAAGAAAAAACGAAATGACAACAAGCGTTTCCCGCGATTTGCCGGGTTCGAACCAAAATTATAACCGGAATTCTATGATTCCAATAACAAAATTTTCTTCGTTTACGGAATTTTGCAGAAACCATTTCGTCAACAAATATTTGCGCGAGTCGTTAACTCAAATGTACACGAAAAAAAAGGCACTCCGAAAAAATCGATGGTAGAAAAGTCGCGAACAATGCAACATTTTTCTTTTTTCGCGGAAAACTTGGCTTCAAAAGAAAATCACGAAAAGCGACACGAACGCGGCGAATGGGATAGTTTTCGAAAGTTGGGTGAAAATCGTAGAAAACGCGAAGGGAACGAGGGAAACTTCAATACGAAAGTACAGCGCATAAAAGTTTCGCGACCGAAGAGTCCAAGATCGTGTGAATACGAAGTGGTTGACCTGCCTTCACTCACCATTTTCCCATTGCTGCCACCATAAAGAGCCGAACTGCGAGTTCGTTTATTTTCCTTTTTTTCTCCGTATTTTCCCGTGAACAATTCGCAGATTCGAAATGATTCCGTTAAAGGGGCGAGAGGGAAACGCGAATCGAGGACGAATCGAATCGTTCCGAAGTCGTTTTCAGTCAACTTGGTTATGTCCGCAAGACGCGCGTTAATTAACAAATTTTCGGCCAAAACCATCCCATTTATCGTAATAACGATAGAACGCGACGTATTCGTTCGTTACTCTTTTAGAAAACAACTAAAACACACGCGGATAGTCGGTTTTAGCGGGTTAGAAATAGTGATCGCGAAGTAGGAGTAAAAGCGACTATAAAAACCGATTACAAGGTACGCGAGCGAAGAAACTTCACTTCCCGCAATTCGCCGTTGTTTAAATACTCGGAAATAAAGAATTTAGCGTTTCGTACCTTAATATGACAGGAATACAGGAGCTCACTTCAAACTCTGATGTAAACACAAGCATTTTTTTTCGAAACCAACGCGAGGGCAGCTTTAATTAATATTGCAAAAACACTTATGGCATCGTAAACGACGTTGTCGCACTATTTTCAACTAAATTGCGTTGTCTGAACCCGCGATAAACACAAGAATCGCGATCTCTTTCGAAAACATCCATCGAAAAGTAAAGATGGCAGCCATTCTTCTGTACAAAACAAAGGTCTTCATCCACGGACTCCGAAGCGACGAAGCCTCGAACCCCGACTTCCGGCGCTCGCGTCGCCGCGGGCAATTTGAATTTTCAATAGCTTTTCGCTTTTTTGCGCGTCCCTAAAATCGTTTCTTCATCACGAACTTCGTTCCTCGTACAAATAACAGATAGAGCATTTAAATGAAATTAATTTCACCGTATCGCGGGAACAAAAACGTTATCGACGTTATTCCAAAAATTTAATGCCCTCGGCGACCTGCAGTCGGCGCAAAAATCGGACGTTTCGACGGTGGCGCTATCTATCAACCGCTGCCAACTTCAGGACAAGTAGAATAACCTATTCGCTAAAGGTCGGCGGTGTCGCATATTTTAATGGATTTCGCCGAAAACTCATGATTGCATTTGGAAATTAAATAACCAGCGATAATCGCCGCGTAACGTCGAGCTGCGGAAATCGAATTGGTGCCGGCAAAGAATGCAGAATCGCCGTGCACGGGAAATTCGCGTAGAGGTTCGATGGCGCGCGAAGTTGGCAGCATTTGAATGCGTTCGAATTTTTCATTCTCGTGAAATGGAACGTTCGACACTTGCATTATTGATTTCCACTACTGTGCACATATAGATATACACGCGAAGAAGGACCCGAAAGAAACAGAATTCGCTTTTATTTATACAACCGGAAGAGCACAATAACGCCGGCGAAAGGAACGAGAGAATCGCAATTAAACAATCGTACACCCGGCGAAAGTTATTTCGAGGCGAGCGATGTTTGGGATTGAAACGGAAATAACAGTACGAAAATTTTGAGTTTTTGATAACGTCGACTGATAATACGGTAAATTTCGATCGATTTTGCAGCCCAAAACATCGAAAAATGTGTTTGTTTTTTTTTCAAATTTGCTTGAAAAATTGTGTAATTGGAATAAATAATCAAAAAGATGTTTTTTAGAAATGGCAGACGCGGATCCCCAGTTGAGAAGGCTTTTGCTACCCCCAGTAGAAACTTTGATCGAGCAAATCGTGAGGATTGGGCTGTACATCGGGGCCGTTTTTCAGATCTGCTGTTTATTGGCTGTTGTAATTTACCATGCAAGTCCCTCGGACGGAGTCGCTGCTTTAAAAGTAATTTTGTCCATCCCACTGCGTAATTTTTCATGTCAATTAATCGATCGTTGCAACGAATTTCCAGGATGACCCTAGCGACGTTGAATATTCCGAAAACAGCCCTCAAGTAACTCCCAGAAGACCCCACAGGCCAAGAAAACAAGAAAAGAAAAAGAGACGTTGAAGTACATGAATCAGCCATCATCTCGTGCTCAAATAAAGCGCTAGAAAATTGCAGCGGTATCAGCGATAGAAAAAGTACACAATTTGTGTAAATACACTCGACCGAGAGAAAATTATGTAAAGCCACTGCTTTGTTTCGTAATCTTGCAATTTTGTTTTACATATGACTGAATCGAATAATTTTATACATCGCGGATTATTCTTTTACAATTTTCCATTATTTGACTGATTTTTTACTGCCTTTTTATACTGTACATGTTTAAGTACATAATTAAATATACATAATTGTTCTGTAAACAATTTGTTTCTAAAAGTAACCACTAAACCATGTAATTCGATAGTGGATTGTTTTTTCGGTCAGAAAAGACATTCATTTTTTCGTACAAAATGTCATTTCGCGTTTGACAGTAAATTAAAAAGTGAACATTTCTCATTCATCTCAATTTTCCAAATCGACAAATTACGTGGCAACATTAAATTTCAAACTAAAGCCAATTCAAATATCAAATTTTCAAAATGGTCAGCCCATTGCCGGAAAACGTAGATTCCATTTTGAGTGACATCGAACATTTTTTCTGCCTCCCCATTTTCATACTGCTCATTATTTGCACGCTCCAATTGATTTTTTATCAAATTTCGGACCTAAAAGATGTGGTACAAGAATTTTTCGGAGGCGAATCGAAAACCCCTAACCCCCCGGGCAGACAATCTTCGCGATGTTAATCGTTTATCTTTCCGTAAGTAAAAAAAAACCAGCTGCAAAATTTCGAAAATCGAAATTTTAATTTTCCGCGCGTTCAAATTTCCTTGGCAAATGCCGTGAAACGCGATTGGTCGAACCGAACGCACCAACAAAAACCCCATTGGATAATCATGTACTCGCGAAAACATGAATTCATTATCCCCAATCATTCCTCGCCGATGTAATAACAAGCTCATTCCCCTCGAAAAAGATCGAAAAAAGAGAAAAATGATCGCGAAATCGTAAAGTGCGTACTCGGTGTTTCTGTCCTTGTCTAAAGCGGCGCGTTAAGAAGAGACGGCGATACCGAAAACCGTTCAACAATATGACGCACACAGACGCGCGCATGCTTGCACGTGTAAATCGAGCACTCGCCGTACGCGAGATATATGAATGTTAAATACATATGACTCGACCATATGACGCAAGTGACTTCTTGAACAATCTTGACTGTGATCGTGACCAACTCGACGGAGGTGGGCTAAAAGGGACAAAAGAGGATCGACATGTCCAGGGGGGAAAGTGTACTCGAGTAACTCCGACAGGAAGGGCCAATTAAGTGTTTACTTTCACGTCAAATTGGCCGTTGACGTCAGTGCGCTTCCGACACTCGTTTCCCTCCCGCGATTCGCCAGAATGTGTTGAATAGTGAACACCTATAACCTCAAATTCACGAAAATATGAAGTCCGGAAGCACGAACGAGAACCGGGGCTCGGTGCTTTTAAAGCCCGAGGAGAACGAGCATGTTTTTCGCCTGATCGGTAATCGCTGTCAGGTGGGTCTCGATTTCGCGCTCGATCCATTTCCGTCACTTCGAGAAACGCTTCGCTTGACCTACATCGCGCTGTCAAAACGACGTCTCATTATCATTCCATCGTCTAATTTCCGACAATTTTTACAGTGTTTGGCGGCTGGAGTGATTCAGCTTTACTTGACGGAGCCGCCGAGCCATCACGAATGGATAAAAAAGAGCACGGGCGTGATAACGCTGATAAGGGACAGTACACGGCGGAGCTTCTTCCTGAGACTGTATTGCTTGCAGCGGAAGGCCATGCTTTGGGAGCACGAAGTCTACAATTCTATGGACTACAAATCGCCCTTGCAGTACTTTCACTATTTCGAGGGAGAATACTGCATGACGGCGTTCAATTTCGCCCATGACACCGACGCCCTGATTCTTAGGTGCGATGGAGGCACTTTTTTACGATGTTATCTGAAACATTAAATAGTCGTTAAAAATGTATATTCTGGGCTTTAGTTTGTCAATTGGAAACTTTAAGAATCCAATTTGATAAAGAAGATATCAGTATTTGGACAATGATTTGAAGATTAAGACATTAAATGAATTCGGCGTTTTCTAAAATTACATGCCAGAATTGATTATTTTCGTAGAAACGTTCTCCTGGAAAAGCTGAACGCCAAGCGGTATCGGAAAAACCCGGAGAAGCGTAAAACGCAGTCGGAACTGCCTCGAGAATCCATGACGTTGCCTCGTAAGAGTCAAATGTCACCGATGGGAATGATGGCGGGTTCCACGGGGAGTTTATTGAACGGTTCACCCTCTTCGCTCGGCCTAAATAAAAGCGGTTCCAGCAGTTTCATGAGCCACAGCAAGAAGAGTCGAAAGAAGACCAAGGACATCAAGCTGACTAAAGACCAGATCGGCTTCCCCTCGAATTTCATCCATGTGACTCACATGGGCTTCAATCCCCATTCCAAAGGACTGGAGTTAGAATGCGTAGATCCATCTCTGAAGCAAATTTTCGAGCAGGCAGGCATATCCGAGAAGGAGATCAGGGACCGAGAGACTCGAAAGTTCATATACGATTTCATCGACCACTACCGCAAGCAAATGCAAGAATCCGGGGAAAGCTTGAACGACCGCGTGCCGTCGATCGATACCCAAGTTTCAGCCGCGTCTTCAAGACCAAACCCGGAGATGCCGCCTCCTATTCCCGTTAGAACCATTCCCGTTAGCACAAATTCTTCCAGTAGTGTGAGTTGCTTCGCTTTCTCTGAAATGCAATTGTTTCGTTCTCGTTAACCAGCTTGCTTTTTGTTTTTAGTATCAAACGAGAAGCGCGCCTCGACTGCCACCTTTACATAATCAACCAGCAGCACCCAGTGCACCTCCGGTCCATAGGTAAAACCTGTAATAATCGATTCGTCAATTGATGTTTTAATAACTTGAAAAAATGTTTGAATCGACAGCAGGATGCTCCCAGCGAGACCACCGCCGCCGAGCAACCCTCCCGTGTCAAATTTACCACCTCCCCCTGCCCCGCCGCCACAACCTCCCGTTGTTTCGCCGAGGGATTACTCGCCGAGTGGCGCGACGTCTACGGCACCGCCTCCCCCTCCACCGCCACTGCCAATATTGGTGGACGACAACAAAAGCGAGAATAATGGAAACGAAAGTCAATCTTCCAACCTACGGTCCACGTTGCTGGACGAAATCAGAAGTGGCGCTTGCCTCAAAGTACAGTTTTTTTTCTCTCTCTCGGAGTATAGAGTTTGTTTAATTACCTCTATTGTATTTGCAGAAAGTCACGAGGGAGGAAACAAAGCCAGCTCCGGTTGTTGACTCGAGAAACGACCTTCTCAGTCAAATTCGCCAGGGGATCGAACTAAAGTCCGTAGCGAACGAGCCGAAAACAGCCCCAGCGGCAAAACCGATTACGCGAGATGGTTTAGCGGGTGCTCTTTTGAGAGCACTTGCTGAAAGATCGCGCGCAATCCACAGTGACAGCGAAGATTCGACCAGTGATACCAGCAACGACGACGACGGCGAGTGGGATGACTAGTTAATTTTGCCGCCGAGAGCTCCGGTAGATTCTTGTTTGCTAAAAAACATGACCTTGTTTCGAACTTTTTAAAATGTGGATTATTCGATTCGCAGGATGGGTGGAATGCAATAACTTTATGGCGAGGAAATCTTCGAGAAGCGCAACACTACCTGCTCATTTTTTATTCGAGTTCTAATTTCTAACTCGATTTACTAATTTCACGTTAACAAATTCGGGGTTGAAAAGACTACTTGGCGTAGGCTAAAAATGTTTCCCGATTATCTAATTACGCACAAAGCGCATGTACAGAATGCTGAGTTTCATTTCCTGATGTAGCAGCGCGTTTGCATCGGTCGAGTAATGAATGAATAAAGTTATAGAAAATTATGAGGATCGTAGATTGAAATAAAGTCTTTAAAGTATTATCGAAGAGAAAGAAACAGAGATCTTGAAAATAACGATCGAAAATGAACAATTATTCCTTTTCTTAATTCGATTTCTTTTTCTTATAATCGAAATCTTGGTTATTTGCATTCTCTGGCGTTGAATTATGAATCACGACTCATGATTTGATTCGAGAGAAAAAGTTGCTTCGGGGAAAGGCAATCTACTTACGAAGAGAATCACTCGTTACCAGGGCAAAGATCGCGGACGATCGACCAGTTGAGACATTTTGCTAGTCTGTCAAATTGTGTTGGCAAGTATGAATAAAAACTTGCAACGAAAATGTGAAAGAAAAAAAGCATAATTTATAACATGTAATTAATATTATCTGTTATATATAATATAATGGTGATAATTATAACAATAAAAACAGTTTAAAACTATTAAACCACGTGGCTTTTCCGTAAATTTCTCCCATCGGAAATGACAACGCATCGTCTCGTAAGAGCATGATATAGTTTATTTGGATAAGTTTCGGAAACTCACCTACCAAAAAAATAAGTGAATTTCGTACCTTTGTACAGTAAAGCACTTAAAAACATATGAATAACGGTTCTTAGTTGTCATTAGGGTTTAAAGGATAGAACGAGCTACGCGTTTTACAAAGAAAAGATGTATAGAAAAGAGAACTTAGACTTAAAGATATGAATTTCGAGAAAGAGATGTTGCATCGTCTCTTCAGTTGACATTTTTAGCCGGCCGAAGAAGTGAAGTGACCAAAGTTCTTTCGCGGACATATTTGAAAATGAAAAGAGAAATACATGACCACATCCGAGATGAGGTCGATTACGCTACTAAATAGATACGGATATATATTAAAAATAATGTACAATCTTTGGTCTCGTAATCAGCAACACGAAGACTTGACAAAACTTGCAATGGCTCTTTCGGCGAAACGAGCATTCTTCGACTCGATGTGTATTGCACGATTTGTTTTCCACCCGAAAATTATACCTAAAATATGTATATCACTTTTTTCCTTGGAATTCGACTCCGTTGAAGTTGCTCGTTCGCGGGAAGATGGAAACGCAAAAGATACAGATGAGTTTGACAAAAACTTTCGAGAGGGGACATCGTAACGTACACTTTAGTTTCATGTACTTGTAATACTTTTCTGATAAAATATATGTACATTGCTCCGACACCCATCGAGACATTTGAAAGTCAGTGCTTTTGATTTCTCGAGCGAGAATTAGGATTCGCTATCTCATCCTCGGAGGAAAAAAAATGGAACGTTAGTTTCTTGTACTCGTGAGTTTGCAATGTCTTGAAGAGTGGAAAAATGCCGAGTTCTTTCGAGTCGGTGCCCAAATTTCTCGAATTATTACACTTCGAATGCAACGTAACACAAAATAAACAATGATCGCATTACACAACTCAATGACTTACGAATACATAAAACTCACGAAATATTCAACACGAATTATAAATTTCATACAAAATAAATGAACGAAATATGAAAATTTGAGCACCGCCTGATAAGTTGACAATATCTAATCTATTTATAGTTTCATATCAACACTTCATCTTATAAAGCATACTATAAATCTGTAATAAATATTTACACGCTTTGTATAGGTCTGAATATTGTGAACTCAACTGATTCGAAAAACTCCGCATCGACGATTTCTCTTTCGGTTCGGTTAAAAAGATTTGCGAAGCTGTAAAATATGGCATCATGGAGCCAAGATACAGAGAATTCAGCGTAATCTCTTTTAGCGCTAGTTTCAAAGACTCTAAAAATTCCTACCAAATTTCTACTTCTAACAAAAGCATTTTTTCAAAAGTACGAGACTTTGTGGAAAAGAAATAATCATCGTAACAAAACGCAATGTTTCTCGCGACGTTTTCGGAGTATCGGGAATACGACAAGTAGAATCCCGACGAAACTTTGGCAAAGTTGAAAATCATAGGTAGAAAATCCTTGATCCCCATCGGCGAAACCTTACACGAGTAAAAGCGCGTCCGCTGCGTCGCTAGAACCTAAACGACAACGATCTTGTGATTGTTACCGTTAACAACCACGTAGTAGACACGCTTCCCTTTATCTCATTGGAATTGCGACACGTTGCCTTGATACTGATGATTGCTGGCGAAGCCACTGCTTTGCTGCATTTCTGCCATGGCATTGCTTCTATTCTGGCCGATGTCGTCCTCGGAGAGATTGATATCGTTCGACTGCTGTTGCTGCTGTTGCTGCTGTTGTTGCTGCTGCTGCTGCTGCTGTTGCTGCTGAGAAGCGTCGTTCTGACTAGCGTTATTTTTCGACCTATGGCGTAATTTATGAGTAGTCAAGTATTGTTTCTCGGCGAATGCCCGGAAACAAATGTCACATTTATAGGGCAACGGGGCAGGCGTGGTAAAGCCATCCGCGTTCGAGTGCGTCGTGAGATGCATCATAAAGTAGTGCTTTATAACAAAGGATTTGCCGCACGTTTGGCACGTAAATGGCCCGGAAATTCCATGTGTTTTCCGATGTTTACTTAAATTATCTTTGCGCGAGAAGCTCTTCCCACAGATCTCGCAGTCGTGCATCTTTTGGCCCGTGTGCGAGACCAAATGGCGCACCAGGTGTTCCTTGCGACTGAAGGCTTTCGAACACGTGGTGCAAATGTACGGACGCTCGCCCGTGTGCAGTTTCCGGTGTTGGAAAAGGTGCTCTTTTCTCTTAAAGGGCTTTCCGCAAACTTCGCACGGGAATTGACTATTTCCGTTCACCTGAAAGCGTAATTCCAAATATAGTTAAATTGTTAACGAAAATACCCAGAGATCATTTTTACTAAATCACAAAATGCGCGCGAGTACCTGAGTCTGCTCGTCCTTCGTGTGTATTTCGATAGGATCGTTGAGCAGCTCGACAGCTTCGCAATTATGACCATTCAGTTGGTTAATAGAAGGGAACGATTTTCCGCATTCGCGACAAAGGGGATGCTTCATCGTCTGCGAGATCATCTGGGGGTTAACGGAGATGAGCGACGAGGGTTCTGGCCCCGAGCGTATCTTCAGGAACTCGGAAATGGGACCAATGGAGTTGCGGCTTATCACCTCGTCGCTTTTGACGTAGCTCTTGAGCTCCTTGGAGTCGTCGCGCGAGGCTTGCGCCGTCAGCGAATTGTCCTTGAATCCCAGACTCAGAAACACCTCCGGCGCCTGCATCGTCGTGTACGTCGGGGGGCTCGCGTCGTTCTTTTGGGGCTCGCCCTGAACCTTTCTTATCACCTGCTGACTATGCTCGGAATCCTCCTCGGCTTTCAAAATAATGTTGTTGTTCTGGAGCGATTGAACCTGTTGCTCCTGCTGCTTCTCCATGTGATGCTGCAGGTGCCTCTGCTGTTTCTCGTACTCTCGTTGCTGCCGCTGCAGTTGATGAATTTGCTGTACCAAGTGGGACTGCGTCTGCTGCTGGCCCACGAGCGACTGACCCGAATTCTGGTTCATCTGGTTCGTTTGATGGGGCTGATGGACCATTTGAACCTGCTGCAGTTGGGTGTTTTGAGGTTGCTCCGTTATTTGATTCTGCGTTTGATTATGTTGCGGGGAAAGTTGCTGCGATGTTTGCTGCTGGTAACTGTAGTGCGTTTCCGCTGTCGCTTCCACCACCGCGGCTGCCACGCCACCTCCTTGCATCTGCAAAACCACGAATCTTACAAGTTTGTTCTACTCGACTTCCGCTTCTTGGGAATACGAACCTGCATCGCGCATTTGTACTGTTGAACCCTGGCCTGGACTCCGCTTATTATTTGTATATTGGAGGCGTTGATGTTGCTCACTACGGGGTGCTGGTTCTGAGACTCGGACCTCAACGGATCATCTTCGTCCCCATGACTGATCTGTATAACTTGTTCTTCCGGACTCTGGGCCCTCTCTTTTTCCGTGTCCTTGACGTAGACCTTGCCCTCTTTCAAAAAATCCTCGGAGAAGCGAAGCGAAGTAAAATACGACTCTAACATTCCTTCCGCGTTCCCTACCGCTTCTCGGAATTCCATGAAATTCTCCAATTTTCTCACGCAATCATGACACACGACTTTCGGCAACGAATCTTCTTCCAGGATCTGTCAACGATGAAAAAGTTGTTAGTTTCCGCGGGAAGTCGAAATGTTGAATTGTACGAGAACGATGGTTAATGGAGAATGAAACGATGCAATACTTACTTGAACGGGCAAGCACGCTTGAATTTTCGTTTGGAGTTGCCGCCTTTTTCCATCCTCGAGAAAGATGTTCAACTTGACACCCTCGCTGCTCGTGCACAATCTACAAAGCTCGTAATAGTTGACCCGCTTGTACCCGGACATCGTGAAGTTGGACGTGCTGTTCTTGCGGTGCACCGATCACGAAAAAGCGGACATCACAGGTATTTTACCGCGCGGTCGATTTTTGGCATTTTTGTTGTTGATATTTAGTGCCGAACTACCGAAATGCAGCTTTCGGCCATTTGCTATTATGTTCGATATCCGATTGCCCCGAAGATTGCCTTTTGAAAGTAGCGCCTTTTTTGAAAACACTTTTCATCCGCCGCTAATTACAATCGTATCGCTAATTACAATAGCTTTGTGAAATGATAAATCAATTTTTTATAATTACTTGGTTATTAAAATTTGTTTTATCACTTGCAGGAAGTTTCTGTCTTTAAAGCCGAGTACACTCGTCGTTTCGAGATCCAATTGCTTTCCAGGGGAATCGGCCAATCACGGCCAAGCTCAGAAGAAAATGTTTATAAATCTTGTGGAAAGCCATTCACAGCATTCACAGTCGGGAAATGTAAATGACAACAAGCAAATAACAGCTTGACACTACCAATTGTTGCGTAGTGTGCGCGAACGATCGTGAAGCGATAATTTTTTTCTCATTCGTTTATGCTGTGAATTGACAGTTGAGACTTGAAAGTTATTCCTCGTCGACGGAATATCGATATTGCGAGATTACATCGGGCGTTAAGGTTAAGCAGCGTAATTTATTTCCGAGTTATTCGTGTTGTCTCGACCCTTGTTCCATGGAATGGTTTTCGTGACGAATTTTTTCGTGTTTTAGATTGAAATCAATTTCGATCGAGTGCGGAGATTATGAAGCGATCGAAGTCGTGTTCTCCCGAGCCGTCGGGGTCGGGGAGTAACGGCCCGAAACGTTCGAAGGCCGAAGAAAGCTCGAAGGATGAACAGCACAAAGAGAACGTTCGATGCAAATTATTGGATCTTTCGGACGACGTTTTGCTGCACATCATGAAAAACTTGCAAGCGGTCGATCTTCTGCATTTGGGACTGTTAGTTTCATTAATTTATTATATAATTCCAGGATGCCACAAAATTAAAAAATCTGGAAGACCAGAAAAGTCCATTTTTCATTATTTAATTAATTTATGATTTTTTGATACAGAAATGTACAGGAAACTACGAACAATTACAAAAATCTATAATTTCTCCATTTTTATAATTTTTGACAGTTTTTGTAATCTTATTTGAAACGTTTTTCAAATTCAAAAGTCATTGTTACAATTCACTAAAAATCATTGTACACGTCGAGTTTTTGAAAACGACTATTCAATATTGAGAAAAGCGGAGTCGAAAAACTTGTTTATCAGTCATCGATGTAAAATTGTCAAGAAGCTCAAGTAAACAATAAAATCTTCAAAAATGTAATTGTACAAAACTCCTTTGGGAAAACAAAAATTGCAATCGTGCACGGAGATATTCCGTTTCAAAAACGTACGTTCAATTTGCAGATGTTGCCAGAGGCTGAACCGAGTAATTCGAGACAGGACTTTGTGGGAAAAAGCAGATTTCCGCGACAGACCCTTGACCCAGACCGAGCTGAAAGAATACGCCGAGTTCCTGCACCCGACGACGAAGAGTTTAGCGATATCCGCGCGCACAAGCAAAGAGAACCCGCAACTGGGCAATTTCTTCTGCGAGATAGTCCAAACTTGTGTTCAGCTCAAAGAGTTGATCATCGAAAATTACAAGATCGACGTGACCAAAGTACAAACTCGTGTAACATTTCGGCCGCATGATTTACTCATTTCCCAAATTTTCCAGGTGCAAATAAAGGACTTTCCGTTGACAATAGAAAAATTGTCCATGAAAGGTACCGTGCTGAAGAATCTACCTCCCACGGCTTCGTTTTTTTCCAGATTGGATTCTTTGATGCCCAGTCTCACCGTAGGCATCCATTACTATACGATCTTTTATCAGAATATGAATAATTTATTGATTTATTGAAACTTTTTTCAGTGTCTGATACTAAGTGGATGCAACTGGTTCCAAACTCAGTCTCTACTACCTCTTAGCAAACTGCCCAAACTCAAAGAATTGAAACTTGATTCCTGCAGTCAGTTGTGCGAATGCGTCGCTTATGCTAGTCTTGCCGCGAGATTCGGTTTCAAAGCGCTGGAAGTAAGCCGACAATGACCTCACAGGCAATCATCGAAGCCTCGTTAAACATTTCTCGAATGATTTTTGCAGATATTGGACGTGAGGAATACTGCTCTCGGCGACAGCGACATCAGTAGTTTTAGCTTCACCGAGACGTTGACCCATCTGTTCTTGGAAAACCCAATGAAAGACAGAGACAGAGCCAACGTTGCGAACGCACAACAAAATTCGCCACAACAATATTTAGGGCAACGAGTTTACGAAGACGATAATCTTGTAGAGGTTCGATCTCGTGGAAAAATATGTATTGGAATTGACGTTTGTAACGGAATCAAAACAAAGCTTCGATTATTCTTGCAGATTATTCCCAACGAGGGGGAATTGCCGGAGAATGCATTTAGAGCTGGCACTATCACGGACAGAGCCGTTTGCTCCTTGAGCAGTTACTCGCGCTACCCGAGTTTTCCCATAAATGGGGAAATTAATGTCGAATGGGATGAAAATAAACGAATGCTGAGTAATCCAAAATTAAAAGTCTTGGTAGTGAGGTATGTTGAGGTTTCCTTTCTTTCGTTTCTTATTGTTAAACCAAATTTCTTGTTGCAGGAATTATCCTCGAGTATCGGATCAAAGTCTGTCTCACTTAACAGTGAATGCGCCGAGTTTAGAATATCTCGATCTGACTGGCACAGCCGTCACGCAAGAAAGTGTGAAATTGTTTAGGGCTAGCAGGAAAAATGTCAAACTTGTAACTTCTTTCGACAAAGATTGAACTTTGCGAAGCGTCGTTTAAACGTATAAATTATTTATAAATGGGGGCATGATAGCATTTAATTTTATTTAAAAAAACAACTCAGTCGAATTTGTAAATATTTGTTAGATAATTTGCAGTAAATTCTCATTTTTTGTCATTCGGAACATTTTTGTAACAGCTTTCCCGTAGCAAGTTGACTTGGCTGCGAATCGTCAAATTTTTTGAAAAGAAGAAAACATTATTTAAATTTCTAGTGTGTATTATCATAGCCACGAACGATATTAGCTTTACAGAATCATAATAGTGACGTCGATGGTAGTTTATAAAATGTATGCATAAAAAGCTTTAGGTGTAGTTTCACAAAAGATAGAAAGACATTATTGAAAGCTTATGACAAAAATTGTGTAGAAATTCATCCTCAATTCTATGGATCATCGTAAAATTTATACTATCGATTAAGGCTCCGTGTATATTTAGGCTGAAATCAAAAGACATGTCTTTCAATTCTCATAGTAAAATGGTTTTTCGAAAACGAACGTCTTTTGTCTCTATTTTTCAATTCTAAACATAGTGTAAGCTAAAGAATGTCTACGGTTCAATAACAAGAGTTTCTCATTAACAATAAGCATCCGCATTGCATAGAAAATAAGCGAAGAAAGATGCAAAGCAAAGAGTACGTGAAAGATCATCTCGATATTCGAATATTGCACCCCGTGCATCTACAATACTAATTTTCAAAATCCATTATTTTTAGCACACAACAGATTGATAAGCTAAGTTTCTAATCTTAAAATAAGCGCAATTTTTATAATTCACAAAATAAATGAATAAAGAATGTTATAACCAAATAGACATTTATAAATCGCTGATAATTTCAGTGCGTACAAACTTTCCGAAGCGTCGACTTTTGCGGTCGAAATGTTGCGGTTCGGGGATCGGATTGCGAAAAATGTTGCGAGGGTAATCGATCGTTCGTCACAGTCGAACCGAAACTAATCAAATGTTCATATTTTCAGCACATCAGTTTCAAGGCTTGGAACAAGCGAAAAAACGACGTCAAGCCGAAGAAAGCCCGGTGTGCCCTGAGCATTTCCGAAGGCATCATCGAAACGTGTGAACTGCCCAACGGCACGAGGCTCGTCAACGAGTGCAAGAGATCGGAAATCACGACCGTGGGGTGCTTTTTAACAGCGGGATCTCTTTACGAAGACGACGAGGAGCGCGGATCCGCTTTATTTCTAGAGCACTTACTATTTCGAGTAACTAGAAAAAAAATCTCCCCCCAAATATGCATAATCTAAGACTTGTTTCCTTTTTGTCAGAGAACGAAATCCAAAAACGAGTCGGGTATTGAGAACGAACTCGGAAAAATAGGCGGAAAATTGGGCGCGCGAGCGACGAGGGATGCTTTCTTTTTTTACGGAACCGCGCCTTCGTCCAACGTGGAAAAGCTGGTGGAATTGTTAGGCGACGCGACGTTCAACGGGCTTTTATGTGACTACAAACGAGGACGACTTTTTAACACGAATTTATATGTATAAAACTATTTGTACCAGGCGAAGAAGATCTCGCTAAAGAAAAGCTGATAGTTCTGCGGTATCTCGAGGCGCTGGAAAGGGATCACGAAACGGTGGTGATGGATTACCTCCCGACCGTCGCGTACCAGAACAATCGTCTTTCGAACAGCGTTTACCCCAGCACGATGGAGATGAAGTTCGTTATTCAATGTCCCGGCGTTCCATGCGAATCGTAGAAACGAACGTTCATTGTCCGCAGTATTTTGAACGCGAAGCGACTAAGCAGCTTCAAAAATCGCCTCTTCGATCCCTGTTTCATGACGGTCGTCAGCACCGGTAGTGCCTCGATGGCAAAGATGAAAGACTTGGTTTCCCGACACTTTTCACCGCCCGCTTGCCCCGAGAAAACGGACAAGTGTTTCCCGAAATTGCCCCATTCTCGATTTTCCGGTAGACGATTGAACGTTGTTCTGGAAAAGTATTCAGATCTTGGTTTTAGGGGGAGAACTGCGTTTGAGGGACGACGAGGAGAAATTGGGCCACGTCGCGATAGCTGTCGAAGGACCCGGGCACAAAAACTGCGACGATCACTGCGCCTTGACGGTAGCCAAAGAAATCGTGGGCAGTTGGAGTCGAGGATCCGGTGATAACCTTTTCTCGCCGTAATTTTCGAAATTCCAATTTCGTTGTTGCAGCTGGTGGATACCACAACGCGCCGCATTTGGCGCATTACGCGTTCAAATCTGATTTATGCGAAGAGTACAAATCGTTCAATATGGGATGGAGAAACACGAGTTTATGGGGATGTTACTTTCGCACCAAGAAACTCAGTCTCGAGGTTCCTCCCTCGTTTTATCGCTCCAGAAATAACTTACGGAAGATTTTATTCTTGCTTTGTTTCTTCGTTAGGACATGCAATTCGCCGTGCAAAAAGAATGGCTGAGGATATGCATGAATGTCGGGGATAAAGAAGTTAAACGCGCCGTGAATCAGTGCAAAACGCAGGAACTTTTGAACTCGAATGATTCGCTCGATCGGTTCTTTGATATAGCGACTTGCATTCTTCATCGCGGGGCTTACGAGTCGCTCGAGTACAGATTGCAAAAGTTCGAGGTACACGTGTTGATGTTCATTTTGTAATTATATCGATTGTTCAATTTTTGTTGATGATTTTTCAGGTCGTCAACGCGGAAGTTATTCGGACTGTCATGGACAAGTACATTTATGACCAGTGTCCAGTTGTTATTGCTCTTGGGCCTGTCGAGAATCTCCCGGATTACAACAGAATTCGTTCTTTCATGTATTCTCTTTTGTACTGAAAGTATAAAAAAATAACATAAAAACGGAAGAACATTGTCGTTCTTTAGTAAAAAAATTGGATCGTGTAGATTTGTGTGCGACGTGTTATTAATCAGCACAATTCGTTTGTCAAGATTGTTCTCTCGAGCACATTTTTTTACAGTATCAATTACGTCATAATTTCTCAAAATTAGTTTCACTTAAACTTAGTAAAAAACACTTAAATTGTAAAGCTAGTTGAGAAGATTTAGTCTCCAGTGTAAAAATTATAAACGTATCGAAAATGAAATTCGAATTCCTTAGAAATATGACACGATTATACAGAACTAAGAATTACATGCTAAGTACATTTGGATTAATCCATACAAATACGATTATATACAAGTACATATATAGCTAGTTTCTAGCGTTGATTTCGAGTTAACAATACATCACAATTTAAAGTATAACAATCTCTAATGACCAAATAAATCAGTTTAGTTCACTCTCCAATCACTCATCAACTCTCAAAAATGGCGCATTTTGTCTCGCGCTCCTTTTCTGCGTTCTAATCCTAATGACACCCCCCTGCTGCCGCTTCTCCGGATCAGCTTGAAAGAATGAGTTGATGCTGCCGACTTTTTCTCCCGTCTTTTCCTCCAACTTCTTGGCTCTAGCATGCACGGCTGCCAAATCGTTCCAATATTCTTGTAGTTTTTTGCACTGCATGGACTTTACATATGTCGCTATAAGGAACAAAAATCAGTATAATTAATTAATGCTCATTAACAAGCAAGCGAATGATTATCTCGACACTCACCCAATTGTAACAACAGATCGAAGCCAGAGTACGTCAAACTCCGCGACGCGTTCACGGAAATTCCTGTGAACAATTTAAACGTCATCAATGATGGAGATAATTAACGAGTACTTAAAAATGAAAGAAAAAGTTCATACCGTCGAATTCGAACGCTTCGACCGTCAGGAGCGTATTCTCCAACGTGATTCTATCGAATTCTTTCTCCAAATCCTCGCAGATACCGTTGACGATTAAAAAATCCTCCCCGAGTTTTTTAATTTTAAGGTGAATTGCTGATACCTCTTCCGCTTTCCAGGTCTCACGTTCGGATTGCATGGCCTGCATTTCCTGCTGTCTCGCTCTTTCAATTTGCACGTGCCTTGACACGGGGAAGAAGAAAAAAATTAATTATACAATACAGTGTCCTCGAACTTTTGCTGTACACAAAATTACCTTTTAATTTCGGCCTCGAGTCGGTTTTGCTTCTTTTCAAACATCATCTTTTCTTCGTCGTCCTCGTCGATCTGCTTCCTCAGCTCGTCGATAATGGCGTCTCGTTCCATGAGATCGGAACGGAGCTTTTCATTTTCCTCTTGTAAAGTTTGAACGTCGTGGGCGTCCCACATATCTCGGTTTTTCAAATATTCCTGAACTTGTTTCTGGCTGGTCCAAGTTTTTTCCAGCTCTTCTCTATGACACCGCAAGGTCACCCCGTGCCAGAAACGAGGGTTGTTCTTCTTGGCTTCTTCGGTCCTCTTCGTTCGGTCCTGGTTACTCTTATCGAGGTCGCTGAAGAATTCTTCGAGTGGGGTGTCGAAAACTTCATCCTGAGCCCAAGTCGAATTATCTGGAAAATTACAAAGATAATCAATAAAGATGGAATATTTATAATTGGTTCAAAAATAAAAATTTTCTCCTGAAAAACTGTCAACATTTTTAATTGTTCGTTACAATTTTTTCACTCGCGTATTGTTTTTCGTGAAGAATAAGATATTGTTAAATAAACTTTACTGGCATATTAAATGTCATTAATCACGTTGCATTATTAATATTTTTCCAATTCACCCTTGCATTAAAGTATCGATCCACCCTAAAAGTCATTCGGAATGTTTTTGTTTGACAAATTAAAATATGTTTCGAAATAAACTTTTTAGCTCCATTTCTCCTTGTTTTTAAACGTAGAATTGAACGTACTTTCAAACTTCTTCAGAAGGTATTTAGTTCTGACTAATCTTAATCGATATCATATCTAAATCGTTAAGATTTTAAGCCGTATAATGAACTTTCCGCTGCCTCAGAATACCAAAATTACGACCTTCGAATTCTTACTGGCTTTTTCTGATTTATACACGTTTGAATAATTTGAAATGGAGTAAAAACCGAAACCAACGAGTATTTCTGTGGAATCCAACACTTTAAAACAAACAGAAATGATTTATTCCCGCTTTGAGTGAAGAAAACAAACTCGGAAATGCATTAAAAACATCGAAACAATGGAACTTTCCACGAATTCCAACTTCGATTTCTAAACTTCCTCGTCGTTGGAAAATTAGAAAATTCGATTATAGCGAAAATGCATCGACCATTTCAAAATTGGTTCAAACGGTATGGTTCAAAAGTTTAAAAGTTCACTTAGGAAACCGGAGATTCCAATCGAGAGATTAACATTTTGTCGCGAGCTGCATTTGATTCGTGAATAAATAAACACTGTTGCAGTTTTCATTTATAGGGGAAAACAAAAACTTACCTGAAGACTGCATATTGTCGTTTTAGTTTGGAAAAATCAGCGTGGGAATCGTAATGAAACAAGAGAAATTCACTTAAAGGTCTTCACTGTACGAATGAACGACACGACTGATAGCACTGATACTGATTACTGACGATGTTCGATGTTCATATAGACGGAAAGTTCCCCTTCTATACCGGCCATTGATTGCCGGTATGGAAGGGGAAAGCGCGGCGCGTCGGTGTGTATCGGTGTACTCGGGCGGCTTCGGGATTCGTCGCCCTCCCCCCCCCCCCCCGCAAACGCTACTCGATTCGCCGAAAATGGGACTAAAATGGCGTAATGGTTGCTCGAATCGACGCGGGGGGCGAAAGAAAAGCTTCATCCGTTTTGAATAAAGTTTACACAAATTTTGATAAAGGTTACACAAATTCTTCGAATAAATTTTTCAAGTCCTTCGAATAAGTTTTTTGTAACGAGCGGAAAATTCCAGGTTGCGTCATTTGAGTATGACTATAATTGACCCGAAAATTCCAGGCTGCGTTATCGGAATATTTTTTGGAACATTATAACGAGTGGGAAATTTGGTGATGTAATCGTCAAACGACGTAATCTGGAATTCTCGCTTGGATCATCATAAACTCAAAGCCAAAAACGACTTTACAGCTAATCATTTCAATTAAAAGACTTGGTTAGTACCAACCTTCACCGCCACTGGTCCTTGGCGCTAGCAGCAAGATGGGAATTTGAATTTTCCGCATTCTTTTTTGGCACGAAAAACGTCACGATGCTCGGAAAAAAAATCACAAACTTGCACTCGCGAATTCTTCTTATGCACGCATTTGTTAAATTTCACTCGAACTTCACACCAAAAAATTGCTGTTCCGAAATGTTTACGTAGAAAATGCAAAAGACTCACCGGTTCGATGACCTTTTGTCCTTGCAATCGTCAAATGACTTACCTGGAATAAAATTGATTCTTACGATTGTGAAAAAATATCGATATATTGTCGAATTGTTACTTCTTTATTAAAAAATCAAAAATTCTCAATAACTAGTTCCAAAAACCTCAATTCGAATAATATTCACCTTTTGATGATCGAATGTGGTCGATTACGCACAACAAAACATTTATCCAGAAATTTTTTGCAAGAAAAAAACACTCACTCACACGTCAAAACTCGGCGCGAACGCTAATATCCGCAAAAATTGTTCGATTAGACCGTGAGCACGATATTTTATACTGAATTTTTCGCGAGCAAGCGCGAAAAAGGTACACGCGCGGGTCGGCGAATTCGTACAACTTGTCGAATACAGGTGGCAGCTTCCATTTTACATTAATTAGACTGAGTAATGTGAAAAAAGTCTAAGTTTTATCGTTAAATAAGTACATATATGCGCGATTAGACAATTTCCGCGAAAAAACGTTTCCAAGAAGCGGGAAATTGACTGCAAACAATAACCGCCGCTGTCACGACTGCCACCCAAAGAAAAATTTCGGAGAGAAAAACGCAAGATGGCGCCGCGTCCTTCTTCCCTCCGCTCGTTGCGCGGGCAATTTCAAATTCGAACTACTGATTAGGAACGATTCAAAATCTTGTGAACCGTAAAAACGATTAAATAATCATTTCGAGTGTCCTATTAAATGTCGAAATTGTTTTGATTTCAATTTGAACCAAAAATCGAAATAACGGGAATTTACAAAATCGAAAAACTCGCGTTCAAATTTATCATTGCAAAAATTCCTAAAAGGGGAAGCGCTGAATGCAGCGATCTAACTGGATAATTCCCATCAACCTCGCGTGTCAACATCGTTGCGCATTCGCCGCAAACCGCCAACCTGTCGAGCTGTCAAGAGAAAGCAAAATGGCGAGATACGGTTAGTCGTGTGTGTGCAATGTTATACATATTTCAATAACGTGCTTCTAATCTGAAGAATGTGATTAGCCGAGTGATTGAAAGTTCGCGAAAAGCTGCAAGGATCTGGGTAGTGCAATTTCGAGCGCCTTTTGAAAATTCTCATTCGAACTTTCGACAACGATGGCTCTTCGCAAAGTGAAGGGAAATTTCGAACGAATGTTTGACAAAAATCTAACCGATCTCGTTCGAGGAATTCGAAACAATAAAGAAAATGAGGTAATTTCCTCCTCTTCACGAAAATTATGCTCCTTTAATGTAACTTTTTAGCGCTTCGTTTACGAATAAAAAAAGCGAAACAAATTTCGTGTGTAATAAATCGCACGATCGATAGTAATGTTATAAAACGACTTATTTTTTCTCAAGGGAAAATACATTGCACAGTGCATGGAGGAGATTAAGATCGAGCTTCGACAGGATAATATCGCTGTCAAGGCAAATGCGGTTGCTAAGCTGACATATGTGCGTATAAAAAGTCTGCGACACGGCGAAACTTGATCCCAAGACGATAAGAGCAGTAACCTATTTTCTCTAAATTTTTAATTTCCATTTTTAGCTCGAAATGCTGGGATACGACATCAGCTGGGCAGGTTTTAACATCATCGAGGTCATGTCTTCGCCCAAATTCACCTACAAAAGAATCGGTTATTTGGCCGCCAGTCAGAGCTTTCACATGGACACCGAAGTACAATCGATTTCCTGATTTGATTTTCATCGAAAGCAAGGATTGCGAATGCACAAACATTTTGTTTCAGCTCTTGATGCTAACAACGAACATGATAAGGAAGGACCTGAATAGTCAAAATCAGTACGACGCGGGCTTAGCTCTGAGCGGTTTGTCCTGTTTCATCAGCCCGGATTTGGCCCGGGATTTGGTCAACGACATAATGACGCTCTTGACATCGACGAAACCGTATCTGCGAAAGAAAGCAGTGCTGATGATGTATAAAGTCTTCCTACGTTTCCCGGAAGCACTGAGGCCCGCTTTTCCTCGGCTCAAGGAAAAGCTCGAAGACCCGGACAGTGGCGTCCAATCAGCCGCGGTCAACGTCGTCTGCGAACTCGCGCGGAAAAACCCTAAGAACTACCTGAGCCTCGCGCCCATATTTTTCAAACTCATGACCACTTCGACGAATAACTGGATGCTCATTAAGATAATAAAATTAGTGAGTAGTTCGTTACTCAAAAAAACTGATCGTGGCAGTGAGAAATGAATTTTCATTGGGGGCAATTTCACAAGAAATATTGTAGTTGAAAAAAAGCACTTGCTGAATCGATTCTACGGGGTCGGCAAGTGCTTTTATTTAATTGTAAAAGACTTTAATTTCTTTCCAAGAACAAAGTAACATTTTTCTTGTTTCACATGTTCAGTTCTCAACCATAACGCTGATCGAGCCGAAATTGGGCCGTCGATTGACTCAGCCTCTAATTGACCTCATATCAAGGTTCAGAATCAGCTAATTTTCCGCATAATTTTTCTTGTGTTTCACCATAGACTCGTTTTTATTTTGTCTAGTCATTGTGGTAGTATCGTTACGTGGGCAAAATCTATGCGAAATTCGTCATTAGATTAAAATGTTATCTCTCTTTCTCGTATTTGTTTCATCGACCGTGCGATATTACATTTCCAGTTTGGCGCATTGACACCCCTAGAACCTAGGCTTGGCAAAAAGCTAATAGAACCCCTTACCAATTTGATACACAGGTATTCAATTTATTTGTTACGAAAAATCTAACTCATCGCTTTGAATCGTGCAATTAACAAGAAAATCGAGCATCAAAATTTAATCGTAAAATTTCGCATGACGATATGACATAACGTAATTTTGCAACGAAGAAGTAGATGCTTACTTAACGTATTCTACCAGCGCGTTCATCCTTTTTCGTGTTCGCTAACTTTTTTCATTTTTCTAGCACATCTGCGATGTCGTTGTTGTACGAATGTATCAATACCGTGATAGCGGTGCTGATATCCATATCTTCGGGCATGCCGAATCATTCCAATTCGATCCAGCTGTGCGTGCAGAAGCTTCGCATACTTATCGAAGATTCCGACCAAAACCTCAAGTACTTGGGACTGTTGGCGATGTCAAAGATCCTGAAAACCCATCCGAAAAGTGTTCAAGCACACAAAGACCTTATAATGCAGTGCCTTGATGACAAAGATGAAAGCATAAGACTGCGTGCCTTGGATCTTCTCTATGGCATGGTGTCGAAGAAGAATCTCGTCGAGATCGTGAGGAAGCTGATGGTCCACATGGACAAAGCCGAAGGCACCACTTACCGCGACGAACTTCTTTCCAAAATCATTCAGATTTGCTCGCAGAATAATTATCAGTTCATCACTTACTTCGAATGGTACTTTTTTTTAAGTTCGCATGAACTTTGCTCTTCTTGTTTTTAATGGAAAACAATTTTGTTTCGTAGGTACATATCAGTCCTGGTCGACCTGACGCAAATGGAAGGCACGAAACATGGTCAATTGGTGGCTACCCAGCTTTTGGACGTCGCGATACGGGTGCAAGCTATACGTAAATACGCGGTGGAAAAGTGTGCCTTGTTGCTGGAGAATGCGAGTCTTTTTACAGGTCAACCCAGGGGCACGATGTCCGAGGTTCTGTACGCCGCGGCTTGGATTTGCGGTGAATTTTCTAGGTAAAGATGAAACGAAAAATTCCTGGAGAAGAGCAGTTTTTGATGGTTTTATTTTATCAGTGAACTGGAGTATCCTTTGAACACGTTGTGTTCGATGCTGCGACCACAGGCGTCGAGTCTGCCAGGGCACATTCAGGCCGTGTACGTGCATAACATTCTTAAACTGGCTGCTGCGATTCTGAGCAAGGCCGAAGCCGAGGAAGACACTGTCACGATCGAACAAGTGCGTTTTCTTGTTCTAAATTTTACATGAAAAAGATTTCTACAAGGGACGTTGTTTTGTTTCAGATTTTCCAAGTAAAGGACAAATTGTCGGCGTTTGCGTGCAGCAGCGATTTGGAGGTTCAGGAAAGGTCCAGCTCGGCGATAGCGTTGCTGGAGTGTTTGCAAGAAAATCCTGGAATGGCTAAGGAACTGACGGAGGCTTTTATCGGGGAGCTGAATCCAGTCGCTCCGAAAGCTCAGCGAAAAGTAAAAAAATTGATTAAGGAATGAGTAAAGACGAATGTCTCGAATTGTTTTCTAATTTACAGGTTCAATTGCCGGAAGGTTTGGACCTCGACGCGTGGATCAATGATCCTCCATCGGAAAGTTCGGACTCCGAGGATTTGGACATGAACGACATTTTCGTCAAGAGCGAAAAATCGGCGGACTTTGCCAAGCGCGAATTCTTGGAGCCGACCGTGGAGGAAATCCAAAAAAGGCGCGATGCTAGAAAGCTCGAGCAAGAAAACAATCCTCACTATTTGAAAGTATCGAACAACAGCAGCTCGGTTAAAAATTCTCTGTCGTATCACGACATCGCCGATAACAACGACGAAGATTACGATAACATTCCCGTTGCCACGCTTAATATACCAGTTGCCCTGAAAGTATCTAGTTATAATTCGCCGGACAAATATTTTGGCATCGGGCAAAGCTCAGAGAACAATCATCGGAAGCATAAGAAACATGGCAAGAAGAAGTCGAAGAAAGGTGGTTTTTCTTTTCTACGGTTTTTGCGAATTGAGCATTTTTGTAATAAATTTTCGATGCTCTTAGGAAAGAAAGTAAGCAGTTCGGAAGATGACGATTTCCCGTCTCACCTCGTGAACACGGGAATCGGGGAATTGCCTCCGGGTGCAAATATAAGCGACAGCGACGAGCACGATCAGAACGACGCAAATGATCCTCATCGCGCTCTCAACATTGATCTTGACATGCCTTTGCGAGAAGACGAACGCCTTCCGGTTCTGGAGCACAGAGTCTCGACCAATAATTTGAAGGAAGACTCTGCCGAAATGAAAAACATTAAACAAGAAAAAGTAATTTCTCCAAATACGCATCAAGATTTGTTTTCGTTAGACATACTTATTAATCACGTTCTCTGTTTGCAGAAACAAAAGAAATCAAAGAAAAGACACAAAGGTTCATCGTTGAATCGCGGGAAAAGCGAAAGTCAATTGGAAAATGGAAAAGACTTGTTACTGGTTTCCAAGAAAGCGGATGAGCGTTCAATGAAAAATAGTTCGGAGGACGATACGTGGCTGTCAAAGGACCCGACGACTGCCAAAAAGTCGGAGCACAAAAAATTGAAAAGCACCGAGAAGTCTAAGAATCACGAAGAGATTGTAAAGCATCGAAGGAAGTCGAAAAAGAGCAAGGAAAAGAAGGAGAAGAAGATTCTGGACTACGAAGAAACCGCAGGAATTTCAACTCCGTCCAAAGAAGTCGTGTCGACTCTGGGTCATGATGCGAGCATTTCCGAAATCTGCGCGGAGATCGAAACGTACGAAACACTCGCCGAGGACAAATCGGTGAAAATGATGTACGAGCTGAAACCGTCTTCTCACGAGGATGACAAGATTTGCCTGAAAATCAAACTAACGAACAAAGCGGAAAGTCTCATAAAGGAATTCGTGTTTAATGTTTCCGATACTTCGACGTTGAAACTCATTCGGGATGTAAGAGTCTTCATTTCTGGCGATAAAATAAGACAGTTTATCTTATACAAGTTTACTTTTCAGTCGCGGGACGAGTTCGGAGTGAAACTGAATTTCCAACTGTGCGAAAGGGGCAGCGGCGAAACGGAAATCGCTTTTTCCGTGTCAGACGTGACTTTTGCTCAAAAAATGCGAGGCACTTTGACGTACATGGTGGAGAGTTCCTTGGGAACTTCGCAAGAGAAATTGGACTTTAAAATGCAGCTGCCGTGCAGCAGTTTCATGATCGGCCAACTTTCTCACAGTGACAATCTGACAGATCTGCTGAAAAGTGGCCAACTTACGGCTAAAGTTCAGCGCGAGGTGAGACGCTGCGAAGATTTTGCTCGGGTTCTGAGCGACGTCTGTCGCAAGTGCAACCTCACGCTCGTGGAAAGGGTAAACGGGGCTGCTTCTTTATACGGATTCTCCCTCCAGGGACACCACGTGTGCCTTTTACTAAAAGAAAAAGTGAGCCGAAAGAATGAAAGAGAATGAAAGACTTTCGTCGCTTTTTTCTGCGACTAATCGAATTCTTTTGTTTATAGAAATCCACCGATGTCCTGACAATCGAAGGAAAGAGCGACAACAATTCACTTTTGTCGGAAATCGTGGAGGAAATAGGAAAAATATTGACATAAGTAAACGAGAACATAAGTCTGCATTCGAGAGAAGACGGAGCGAAGAAAACTCGGAAATTTTTTCAGTCGGATTCTATTAAGCCGAATGCCGAGGAACGAAAGTGATGTGATATCGACGAATAAAATGTTTATACCAAGAGTTTGAGGGAATTTTGAAGAGCGTCAATTTCTACGGTTAAAGGAAATAAAATCGGCGCCTGATAACATTTGTATATATGATTTGTATGTGAGCACTCGCATATTTTAAGTGGGCGCATAAAGATTTTTTCTCCGATCGGGAATGGAATTGCTTGTTGTAGAATATGTTATCTCTGTATGAGAACGAATTAATGTGTAAAGTAATTATTTCTCCTGAAATTATGTAATGTGAAATACATTGAAGTAATCAACACTATAATAGATTATATATTGAAAAAAAAAATACAAAAAGTTTTATTGCTTTTCGAGTGTTTTTTATGTCTTTTCTCATCATTTCGCTATCGATCAATCAAAATCGTTCTACTTTTTTTAATTACGCTAGAGGACATTATGGAAATCCCGCGTAAGTTTAGAAAATGGCGGGATTTTGCGCATGCGCATGGTCGGTAAAAACACCGCGCATGCGCACGATCGAACGACGGTTATAAAAATGCATACTATAAGATCTGGAATTATAAAAGTATAAGGTGAAGTAAAGCATCGCGAGTCTCGTGGCGTGATAAGAGTGATGACTAATGAACCGATCGTATCGGTTCTGTAGGTTAGCCAGCCGGGAACGTGACGTGAGAACAGCGATCTTTTGCTTTTTTGGGGTCACGGTGGCCAGTCGACTTATTTGAAGTGCGTCTCGAGTCCGTCGTCGAGTAACAAGCGATTACGCGCTTTGGATACGTCTTTTTACGTGCGACGGGCCAACAAAAATGAACAACAAAATGTCGGTGGACGCGTTGTCCGACTCGGAGCTGAGGACGAAACTCGCCGAGTACGGCTATCCCGTGGGGCCTGTCACGCAGACGACGCGAAAAATTCTCGTCAAAAAGCTCAAGACCATAATCGAGAATCGTGGCGCCGCGGGCTCCCGGCATTCCATGGCAGCGAGGTACCGCATTTTCATGTTTTTTTCCCCCTCTTTCACCTTTTCGGCGTTTCGAGGTATTGTCTACTCACGATATATTTCGGCCTCATTTTGGCACGCGATTCCTCGCATTCTTGCCGCGAGATCACTTATTTGCCCGGTAAGCATTCTTGCGAACTCGCGCCGCGACGACGAATTATGTAAACATGCGTACCGCGCAAATTTTCCAAACCACGTATTTTGCATTTTTTGCACGTACTTTGGCTACATTTCGAAGCATTTTTCGCGGTTTTAAATGGTCAGAGGTATTTGATGAAAAATTTTTATTTATACGAAATTTGAAACTTTACGAAAACAGCATTGAACGACACACATTTTTTTTCCCAGGTTCAGCAGCGACGATACCGACGATGATTCCTCGGCGGTCGTGGAGAAGAAGAAAAAACCGACGAGCAATCGGCGACAAACCCTGGCGAATCCGATGCCTCCGCCAGCCGCCGTTTCCGCGCCAGTATCCTCTACCAAAGGGCCTCGCTCTCCCTTGAAAAAAAAGTCGTCGCGTAATTCAGAGATCTCGGATACGAACCTTTCAGATTTCTCGACATCCACGAGAATGAGTTCCAAAATTGACAGCAAAAAGTCCAGGAAAGCCTACTCGAAATCGTCGATGGACGACTTGGAAACTGGATCAGATTCGGACATCGCGGAAGACGCCGTCAAACCTGCGAAACCGGCGAAACCCGTAGTCTCCCCGGATTCGACGAAATCCTATGGATTCAAAACCCCAAACCCTTCCGACCTCGGGTTCAAGTTTCAAGAGAATTCCTCGACGAGGCATCGCTCCGTTTACACCGTGAGGGACGACACCAAGTACACTCTGCCCCAGTTCAAGAACATTTCTCCGATTCAGGTGACCAAGGACGACGGTCACAGGAAGGACGGTACGAGCGATATTCTTTCAAGTTACCAGACGCCGTATTTGTCGGAGTTCACGAGGAGACTGAGCTCGCAAACTTCTCTTAATTTTCCTTCATCTTCCAACCCGGTTATTAAAAGTAAATAAGTTGCTTCCTTTTTCATTCCGTTTACTTGACTTTTTCCTAATAGTTTGGTAGTTATTAACGATTCGGTGAAAATGGCAATCGAAATACTAATCTGTTTTCGCGCAATTTTTAGGTTCAGTATTTCGCCACACCTCGGGTTTTCCGGAAGTCAAGGAATCTGATTCCAATGGCCACTTTTCAGCCCGGCCGTCTCACCCGTCGACTTCTGGGTTCGTATGATTCGGAATTTTTCTTTTTTGAGTTTTAAACCAAAATGAGATGAAATTTTAAGGAACATTTTTTTACAGTACTACCCGGTACATGAACTCGTCCGTC
>JABFQM010000457.1:0-35481 GCA_022816865.1 Zelostemma sp. ZL-2020 | reverse complement strand
CATCGTCAGGTTATCGCCTACTCCACGGCTGAATTTTGGCAGAGAACGTTTTCCCTGAGACGTGGTTTAATCAGCTCGATAAATCGTCCGTTTTAGTCGTAACATCTCGTAAAGTTAGAAAAGCGCGAGCGACAAAAATAGCTACTCGACTTGTAGATGAAGCTACGTGTACGAGGGACATATATTCACGGAGAAATGAAAGTGTGATCTTTACAATATTATATACGGTGTCCCAAAAACATTGAACTATATGTTGGAAGCGAAGTAATGCCTTTGTTTCGAGCTCCGATCGATCTTCCAAAAATGGCAGCGAATCGCAGCGCAATTTTGTACGAAAAACGGGGGCTGGTGATTTTATGGACGAAGTTGGTACTTCCATTAGTCGGAAAACATAAAATTGCAATCGACTCGCGGCAACTTCCGGTAGCGTATAGTCCCACTGTAATTCATTGCCACATTAAACGCCTGCTTCGCGCCTTGATTTCGGAGGCCGTTACGATTCGACATGTGTTCCCGGATCTTATTGAAGCGCGAAACAAATCTTCCCGAATCGCGTCAGTTCGGCCGTGATTCAATTAAATAAAATTTAGCGCTTTCGTCGCTGTCAGCGCGTATTTCGAATTTACGAGGGACGTTCGAATATGAAATCACGGCCGAGAAGAAGAGTTTTCATCGGGCATTCGCGCTTGCATACATACTTAAACGCGGGACGTACGAGAGAGCTTTTCCTTTACCTTGAAGGAAACAGAACGTGGGGAAAGATGGCCATTAATATTCGAGTAACCTACTCTCGTTGAAGAACCACGCGTGACGAGAAAAGTGGTCACTTCAACACAGCGATGTTCCTCTTCCACGAGACGACGGAAATAAACGCAGGGACGTTTTTTAACCGCGCGATATCCGAACATCATCTTTCGCGCTCGTTGTTCGAGCGTCCCGATAAAATGTTTTGGAACCTTTGATCTCGTCGATTTGGGAGAAACAGCGACGCTTTTCTGGTCAAAGAGAGGCGACTTATTGTTTTACGTCAATTAATGGCTTTTCAAAGCTCGGGGATCGGGGGAAATGCTGCCTTTTGCGCGTGCCTGAAACAGACCGTTAATTGCATCTGGAGTACAATAACATTTTCTTTTCGCCCATACCGCAGCGATGTCACACTCTTTCTGTATTCCTTTTTGTCCATTCTCCTTTCATTCTCTGCTCTTGGTGACATTTTATTTTTTTTCTCTTCAGCTTTTTGTGCGCGACTTTGCATACAAAATAGCATGTAGTCTAAAAGCTTTCAAGTCGTTATTTTTGGCAATAATTCTCCACGTGGTATCTACACAAATATAATTTGCTTCTATTCTTGCTATTCTGCATTTTCGGCTTTAATCGCGCGATCATATTTCTGCGCTTTAAGCGACTGTCACAGACGGAAAAGTTCTAGAAGGAATGGAATTTCGAGTACCTGGAAGAGGAAACTTTTCTCGACTCGCCGAATTCTTCTTTTCTGGTCCATAAATTGAGACTTGAATATCAAGTTCGAATTCTTTGATTCTTTAATTCATGAACTTGTGAATAATAATAAATAAGCACATGCAAATATTAACGTGTGGTATTGAGGTTTGCATTTAATTTTAATAATTAATAATCGCAGTTTCGATTTATTGAGTGATAATAATTTAATGAGATTTGAATATCTTATTGGAATTTTATTGGTTTTTCATGCATTCGTTTATTTATAAATATTCTTATTTTGTGTAATCTTTAATGTACAATTTATTATCAATTTGAATGAGAAGCGTTTTCATCGGTGAATAATCAGTTTCTTTTCAGCAATGAAATAAAAAATTTGTGTTTCAGGACACGAAGAGACGGAAACACGAAACACCACGGGAAGCAGTTTAGATTGTCTCAATATGATTGTTCAAAGTATTAGTGAAAGCACGGTGGCCAAGGAAAATCGCTGAAGCATACTTTTTGTACAGTATTAATGACGTATGCTTTTACACATTTGTTAGAAAAGGGCAAAAAGGAAAATCGAAAGAAATAAAAATTCATTTCGGAGCAAAGTATAATTTTCCTTAAATTTACTTCGCTGTTAATTTATGTTCTCGCCATTTTCATCTTTCGCTGAGTACGCATTTAAAAGTTTTATATAGATCGAGACATTTGTACATTTAACGACGAAGTTGATTACCAGTTTTAAGTGCTTTTCCGAAGTTTATAAATTATTTAAATTATTCCCTCACGAATTCTCGCGACTGTGAATTTATTCGCTTAATCTTAAGTTCAATTTAAACGTTGTTTTAATAAAAAGATTTTGTTCATGCATATTTCCTAAGTTGGCTAGTAATTATTTCATTTTCGTGTGTAATTTTTTCATTTTCATAGGTAAGTGCACGTTTTATAAGTGTTTGAAAGTACGATTTTGTTTCGAGAAAGGAAAAATAACACGAAGATGAAGTTGTGGCTGGACGTAAATTTCTTCCCGGCAGCTGCAGATACAGAACGTACATTAATGAATTTCCTTTTAAAGTGCGGATTCGGCACGTTCTAACAACACACTCTTAAGGCACGAATTTTCGATCGAGCGTTAAGAACCCGGATTTGACTTTTTACCCTCGACACATTCTTCCGGACTTCAGAAACCATTTTTCAGTCTATTACGCTTTTATTATTGGGGCGTCCCTTTTTAAATATACATCGGAATCTCCCATAAAACTTCTAAATTCTGCCGCTAAAAATACGTTTCTGAAAAATTACGATCGAAGGATTCGAAAGAGAGCATTAAATATTCATGTAATTGCCGAGCCGGCGAAATAAATATCGGAACTTTGAACAATGTCATTTTTCTGACTTGGAAAGATAAAGTGACGACGAAGATTTATAAAAGTAAGCGCTGTCGGTGTCGTCTTTCAAAGTTCTGTTTTCGAATACACTGGTGTTTTGTGTGTAAGTAAATTACGTGTAAATGTATGGGCACATCATGGAGTGGCGGACCATGTGTACTCTTTAGGAACGTCCGGTTGTTGCTGTTCTTGTTTTAAAAGAGGGACCGTTGACCCCTCCGCCCCCCTCGTTCCCAGATGTGTCGGTCGTGTAAGCAAGCGCGGCATCCGTCGGATTTTTGTCGTGTGCCGCTACAGGGTCATTTCTGAGCCACTGTATCGGATATCTTTATCTGTTTGCTTTCGCCATTGATATGAAAACAGAGAAACAAGGCCAAAGCGCTACTTTCGTCACGTGTTCTTTCGAGATTGGAGAACTCCAAGTGAGACGTGACGGAAACTACGTTACAATGGGAAATCACTGATTTATCTTTCTTGACTTTTTCCCACGGCGGTAATGGTGAAAAATGGCAAGATTTTTCCCGGGGAATCCAACTTTATCATGCTCCGGTCTCTTTTATGTTTTTTCTTATTTCGAGAAATTGCACGTGGCCTTTTCATCGCGTCTCCTTTGTCCGCTTTCACAACGTTCAACTTAATTTTTGTCCTTTCAATGATGCACGCTTTTATGGCGGTATAACAGACGCTGGAGCCGATAAAGCGCGGGCTCACAACCCCTGCAAAATTTCGCAGACTCGCGTCGTAATTTTATGAATTTCTTAATGGACCTTGCAGGAGTCGGGCCGTTGAGAGCATGAAAAAAAGTAAAAATTTACACGGCTTTACTTAACCGGGCCGTCGAAATGTGGGTCATCCAATTTATTTCTTCCGTGAAATGATTTTGTGAAACGTCATTTGTCCGTCAGAAGCGAGCTTTTGCCAGGAGCCAAAAAGTCAGTACGAAATAATGCGTCAGCGAGGGTTTGTTGCCGTGGCGACAATACGATAAAGCTTGAGCATGACTTTTGGGACATCTGCAATTCCCCGCCAGGCAAACTGTGTTTCGCGCGAAAAGCACATCGCCCGTATTGTTCGTCGCGTAAATAATTTCCGTTGGGAGCCTGTTTTCCAGACTCATGATTTTAGCCGCGGATAATCGCAAAGAACTTTTCCCATCTGCGCACGTACCGTTGACTCGAATCTCGTCCGAGGCCACAATATTCACGCTGGCGTTATAAAATATACTGTTCTTCAACGAAATGCTTCTCCCGGCCATGGAAATTTGCCCGGTTTTCGGCATCTGGAATATCGAGTCGCTTATCCGAACGTCTTCGAAGTACGCGAAGTTCAGGCTCTTTTCGATATTGCGGAAGTTGCAGGACTTTAGGCGCAGGGTTTTTCCCCTTTCGGAAAAATGCAGATCGACGACGCGCTCCACCGTCACGTTGATAAGGACCAAATGCCGCACCTCGATGTCTGCCAAATTCGCCTCCAAATTTCCGATCGCCGTGTTTTCGATCCGGAGAACTTCGATCTTTTCCGTTTTTGCGAAAGTTCCGTGCGCCAACAAAGGTATGTTTCGAACGTTCGACAGCTCCAGCCTCTCGATGATTTTCGTTCCGAGAAACGGCTTGAACTTCGCGCTTTCGCTGATATTCCGTACGACGATTACTCGGATTTCGGCAGAATTCGTGAATTTCGAAAGGTCCAGTTCGACGGACGAGCAAGATGAAACGATAAGTTTGCTTATGTTTGCGTCGCGCCCGTCAGTAAAATGGAATCTCTGCAACGGAAACGGGCGAGTTAACTTTTTTGGTTGTCAATGACGTTTTTATGAACGCGAACTTGGAACGAATGGGAACAATGAACATCTCACCTCATTTTCCCGGCATTTGCAGGTCATTTCGCGATCACTGGTGTCACATTGTTGCGCACTCGACGAAATCGCGACGGATAGAATAATCAAGCAAATTTCACGACAGTGGATCATCTTTCTCTAGATTAGAGTTTCCATTTCGAAATGATGAGAAGTTTGTTAATTTCTTCGAATGACTCTGGCAGCGTTATGGACCGGTGGAAACTACAGACCGAATGTAATGAAGTGCCAGTAGCACGAATTAGCCTGATATTCATGAATTAAGATGGACAGATTATACGCTCCGCTTTTTATGCTGAGTGACGTTCACGTCCAGGTCCTTCAAAACCAGGGAACGTTATATTCCATGCGCAAATAATCTGCGAAGCTTCTTGTCATGTATTCTTGCATTGTCTTGATTGACTTTGATGCATGCATAATCCGAAATAATCTTACGGAACAAGAGTGATTCGTATCAATACCTACATTGAAATGAAGATCAAATAATCAATTTTACGGACCGCGGAGCAAATGCTTTTCACTTCAGTTCGAGATCCTTGTAATTTTTGCATGCCGCTCTTGAACGGAGTTCATTGAAATCGGGATAAAAGAATTTCTGAACTTTCCACTCGGCAAAAGTAGGAGTTAATTAGGCAAAGATACATTAATCCTGACTTTAGTTACAAGAAAAACTGGGATTACTTCTTTTTCGATTTTCGAAAATAATGTTTGCCGATTCCCGATAAAATTATTAACGATGGAAAGTATTTTATTTTTCGAACCAAATTTATGGAACCAATTTCAGACTTAAACGATTTTTCTCGCTCTACGAGTCCAGTACTCATCACGAGCAGAAATTTTCTCGTTTGTTACGTCACAGTCGAAGGTAGAACTCGCCTCGAGGGAGCACTTAAAATAAGATCGAATAACGTGATGAATATTTGAAAATCGCAGACGCGATAAAAATGGAGTTCTGGTTCAGTGCAAATCAAGGACGGTTTTTTATTGAGAATCCGAGCTTTTTAACGAGTTTGAGTGCTTTGATAATCGTCGAGCAAGTATGTTTTTATAATTTCCTCCGGCTCAGAGTTTAATAAAATCAGAGGAGTTGCTCCTTGTTGATTTACAACGCTCAGTTCTCCACCGGCGCGGAGCAAATATTTACGAATTATCTTCCGCTGGTCCAAGGTTAGGTAGTTTTCCATCGCAGCTAAATGCAGCGGCGTATTTCCATCGTAATTTTGTATATTCACTGCCTTTGCACCGCCTTCGGTTAATAAAACCTGAAGAAAAAAACACGTTCACAAACTCTGACGAGCACTTTTTTAAATTTCTGGCAAAGTCCTTGAATGAACCTTGATTAGAGTCGAACTTTTATTGGAAATCAAAGCAGTATGAAGTGCGGAGTTTCCGTATTTAATTTCCGTGATGCAGGGATCGATGCCATTTTTTAACAACAATGACACTGTTTCCAATGACGTTTTCAACGTTTGATTTGATTCGTGCGACTCCACTGCCAAATGCAATGCCGTCTTCCCTAAAATTAAATTTCAGCGTTACAAAAATTGGCTGATTAACTTACGAAAGTCGCTCTTTGGACTTACCCTCGTGATTGCGTTTTGAAAAATCGAAGACGAAGTTTCCGTACGGCGTTTTTAAAGGTAATAACTCTGCGAGGACGAATTTGTGGGTGTCTCCTTTCCCAGCTACGGCGTGGACTAAAGTATCGCCCTGTGAAAAAATTGCACGCTGATATTCAGAAGGCTTGTCTGGTTTTTGAAATTTATTTTAGTTTTCATACCACAAAAATTGATTCTAAATACTGTGAATTTGCGGAGACATTTAACGATGAAAAACAACGTTGTATTTTTGGCTCACAATTTCTTTTTCTAGATCAGGTAAAATTGAGATAAAGTTGAGATATTTGTTGTATTTTTGTATAGTAGTAATTATGATGGATTACCTTACTGTGATGTAATCTTTGATTGATATCAACTCCCTTTTGAAGTAGCGTTGCAGCTAAGTACCCAGCTATTTCTGGTATTTGAGGACAGTTGATGGAAGCCAAATATAAAGCGTCTTTTCCATGATTATTTATACAAGACAAGGCCCCTTTGACACTGCTCAGTCGCTCCACTAATGGCAAGAGATATGCCTTTTTTTTCATCACCTCCTCTGGATTTCCGACCAGGCACATTAACATTCTAAACAATTCGGAACGTTTCGACTAAAATTATGTTACATTTTTGGTGGTAGTTCGAGTTTAAAAAGATTGCAGAATATGGAAAAAATTGAGAATAAATGTGCGTACGTGTCTCCGTCATTATCCGCCCGCGTTAAATCTTCCGTAGGGATTTTGAGGATGTCTTTCATAGCTCGCATTACGTCGTTAGGATCAACTTCTCTAATTAATTTTTCAGTCGCTTTAGTCGAAGGAAGATTTAAGACCTGATAAGGCGATGCGACGAGATTGGACATCAAACTGAATTGCATAAAAAATGTTATTCAAAAAGAACAGTCGACTTCAATTAAACGGAATCGTTTCATTTACTTTTTCGATGACTTTGGGAATAGAGATTCCGTTGCTCGTGCACTTGGGAAAGAAGCGAAATTCGATTGCAAGGAATCTTTTGCATCTTTGAATGAGATGTTCCAGCTACTTTCATACATCACATTTACCGTGTCGCAGTTGGAATCCTCTTGTGTGCAACCAGTTACTGATTCACTTTGTAAAGACGTATCTGTTTTTTGCTTCTTAGTATTGATGTAAGATTCTGAATCGCAAATATCAGCGACTCGGGAATCGAAGTCTCCTTTCTCGAATAACTCGCGGGAATTTTCCAATTGGTTCTTAAATATTTTATCACGCGACTGGTTTTCCACACCGATTTCACCGGCTTGATCACGTATTACCTCGTCGACTAAATTCAGTTCTGTATTATCAATGGAATTATCGAAATGAACGTCGAAATTTTCGCACGTCTCGTCCTGCCAATTCGGAAAATCAATCAAACTTGGGTACAATTCATTTTCCAAGTTTTGTTCGAGGGAACTTTGATAGTCCGCAGGACTGTTTGAACTACAATACGACGATCTTCTAGAAGACGAGGACGAGTATGTTTCTTGTATTTCTTCATAACTTCTCGCATCCCACACCTGAGAGCGTAGAATACCGTCATTTTTATCTCGCGCAAAAGTTCGGTCATACTTTTTTCTCGCAAAAGCCCGAGATTTAGTTGTTAAAGTATCATTTTTCACTTTCTAAAAAGTTTGATTAATTACCTTGAGCGTTTCGAGAACCACGTTATTGACGCTGACGAACGTTTCCTGGAAATCCGGTGATTGAGCGGGACCGGAAATCTCTTTCAAAGCCTCCAAATCCAAATGACTGTTACTATCGTTGTTCGTACTTTTCCCAACTTCCGTATTCATAAACGACAAACAATCGTCAATAATGTTTTCGCCAATTTCGTTGCGCAATGCTTGAACTTGCACGAAATCCCCATGCGAATTCGAGCTGTCTTCGTACTCTTCGAAGGGGCCATTAACCACGATCGACGGAATCAAAGACATTTTCAATGAATAAAAAGACGACACCTCAAGAGACTTTGCAAAAAAATGTGCATAAATTCATATCGATGCATTCGAAAAAGTCCGATCTCGAGCTAAATGATCGATCAACACACGCGATTACAATGAAGGAAGAAAATCGCGTTTGGAACTCGTCGGTGATTTGCAATGACGTCATTGTGATTTCCCATTCGCGCGGCTTCTTAATAAACCTGGTCTTACCGGTATTGTTGCGCCGGGAGATCAAGAATCCAGTTTTATCGAAGCGAGGAAATTGCAGCATTGCAGAAATTAAGTATTCAATGTTCTTGTAATTCTATTTATGTACATTTTTTTTGTTATGTAACATTTTTAAAATAAGAATTTGATACGTTGCTGATGACGTTCGATGTATAGACGTATGAAAAACGTTAATACATTTTCATTTATTATCTCATTTTTCATGGACTTGTAATATCTCGTCAAAGTAATTTCCAGAGGCAAGTTACAATGTAGTGGGTATAACTGACCAGCCTGTTATGTAATTGTCAATAGCTGCGAGAACATCGTAATGGTAAAATAACCACATTGCCACGCATGACCACCATACTTTCATACACGTGTCGAGCTTTTTCATTCTGAAATTAAAGCAATTAAAAATTTTTTTTCCAACTGAGAATGAAGATTTATAATAATTCTTGTTGTCGAATATGTTACAGTTCGAGTAACTGGCTCGTATGGAATCGCGATTTGCAAAAGTAGTGTCAAAAGTCGTTCGAAAGTTGAAATTCGCGACCTACTTTTGTTAATCTATATCGATCAAACGAACCCAGCAAACCATATTCAAGGGTCGCATTGCAACTTCAGGTATTTTTGTTACGACACCTTCTCGTCTGCCTCAGATAATCTAAACTAATTTTTACTTCACTTCTCTAACTGTTACTGCATTTTTGTCATTAAAATTAATAACGAGATTCGTTGATTTCGAACAAAGCGTGATACAAACATATGAAACTCACCTATCAAAGTGAATCTTGGCGTCGTCAAGTTTATTCATGTCTTCCTTCAGGAGATACAGTTTCGCTCCGACTAAGCACCACCTTAATTAACAAAGTTTTTCAGAAGTTCATTACGTAGTCATAGACTTTTACAAACTCACTTGAAATATTCGTGGATGTCAAAGGACGCGTATTCGAAACCAAAGGTATCCACGTCCTTCGGCAGGAGCTCCGTTACAAGACCCAAAAGCTTCGAGTTTCGGAATTTCCATTCATTAGTCATGAAATAATTGAGAGCGCTATTTGCCGTGTACACTTTGCGTTGCAATTTGACCAGCCTTTTACGACGCATCGATAAAACGGAACACAATTACGTGATTGCTTTGAGCGGTGTAATTCGACTTATCAATGTTAGAGGAACAGCGAAAAGGCAAACATGGATTTTATAAATACGTGTTTATGTACATTGTAGGTTTTCCAGCGAGTTTCAAAATCCCGTCGATGATTAATGCGGGCAAAAGATGCAGAATCAGCATGAGCACGTAATAGACTGTTTTATTCGAAGTTATCATTGTATCGGGATACCACAAAACTCCTTCCAGTGGTATTTTTTCAGTAAAACGAAGCCCCATGGTGACTATTTCTTTTGTGGTTATGCTTTTTATGTCACAGGAAGCGCAGTTGTAAACATGGATACTCGGGTCCGACGTTATCCTAATGAAAGTATTTGAAAAAATACCAAATAGAGTGAAATAAAGGTCGAATTTTCTCTAAAAGATCGCGGTCCGAAATAATTTTTCTTGTTATTAATATACTAAGAAAATGATGCCGTAATTGCTAGAAAAAATGAAAATTTGAGGCATTATTAATATTAATGTATTACAATTTGCGATATAAAATCGCGTCAGTTACGATTTCATTTTCTCAGTTCTTGGCAATGAGCGTTGATATTTCGGTCGGGCAATCTTATTATCATTCCAGTACAATTGGGAAACGAAATTGATTCTCACTTACGTAGAAATACCTCGTTTCCATGTCGCGGTGATCATTGCTTTGATAGCTATATCGCATGGTATAAAATCAGATGATAATGTGGGGTTAACATAAAGCACCCTCAGCACTCCTTTGCCACCCCCGACCATCATTCCAACGGGGCCATTAAAATTATCTAACCATCCCCGAACAGGTTCAGCGAGTGATGATACCACTGCGCATTACGAAACAAATGTTTATCTTCACGAGAGACCATGAGCTCCGCAAATGTAATGCTTTCAACTTGACATTAAATCTGTTTTAATTCCGTGATGGGTTTCTTTCCCTCTACGATGCACAATCTTGCGAATGCAAAACTCAATTTTCCTGATGTTAAAAATATGATATCGTAAATCGATATTTGATACGATCCCTGCGATCGTTCCATCATAGAAATGAAAATGTTCTGAAATTTTGTGAATTCATGTCTCGGTTTAAAATTTGGCGGGCATTTTTAATTTCCATTTGTGAATTTCTCCGCTAAAAATGCGAACGCATTTATTTCTCGCGTGTTGAACGTGCGATAATGCAAGATATTTTTATAGGCTGCACAATTTTATTGAATAACCGATTCATAAATATTACGCTTTGATAACACACCGCTGCATAATTATCAGCCCGCTGATATTCTCGATTTAATCGTCGCTTTGTCACGATCAAACACTTCGCGGAAACTTTGGTTCAGCGCAGCATCAGTTTTTTTCTCAGACATTGTTTTTTTATTGTTAATCTCTTCAAATGTACTTTTGAATTTTTCGTGCGTGGACCTCTATTTCGACTTCTATAAAAATTGCATGCTGCATTTTCATCATCCATTCTTATATTCTTTAGTTTTAAATTTAAAGTCGAAAAATTCATTTAATCTGAACTTGAATTGTTGATAAAACCCCAAGAAGTTTTCGATGAATTTGTTCTCCCTAATGTTCAAACAGCGCAATTTCATTTGCAGGAGTATTTCGTTTTAATTTGTTGTTAATTATTATAGATTCCGAGGCAAATGTGTGCCTTAACTTACCGATTGATGGTCGGAATATGACTGTTGGTAATATACCAGCGTAATCACCTACCACTTGTTCCGCCAGTCTTTTCGTAAAGGTATACGTATTTGGAAGTCCCGCTAAAAATCTGAAAATCGCAATATCGAATTACGCGAAAATTAAAATCATCGAATACCTATAGAATCGACTCGTTTAAAATGTTCCCTCAATCACTGAATTAAAAACAATTACTTCGGAGTTAAAATCCTCAGGGTATGATCGTCTACATTTTCCGCAATTTTGATAACTTTTTTCCAATCAGCAATTCCCGGGTAAGTCTTTTCTTCCACCTCGGGCTTGTCGGCATGTGTGTACGTCGAGCTCACGTGAACAAGAGCCTTCGGGAAAAGAACAAAAAACGCACTCAATATTCATAAGTACAAAGTTATCAAACATTCATATGTACGTTTACGCACCACCAGGTTTTTCATTTGAGCACCCAGAATACAAACATCCCTCGTCGAACGTAAATTTATGAAAATCGCGTCTCTTAAATTATCGTCGAATCTCACACTAGCTGCTACATGAAATATCACGGATACTCTGTCAGTGATGACTTTTCTTTCCAAGGGAGGCAAACCTAGACCTTCCGCGCCCACGTCCCCGCTCACAGGAATGAGTTTTTCAATCGCTGACGGTCTCTCTTCCTTCACTCTGTCAAAAACCTGATTGGCAATTGAAACCCGTGATTGAAACCCTTTTCTGTATATTTCATTGTAATTTGCGTGTAAACTTCAAAGGGATTCCCTGAAGCTTTTCGGAAGAGTATAAATTTTTAATGAACAAGGTGTCGAATTATTCAGTACAATCGTAAGGATCGCTGGTCGCACAAAGAGAATTTGTTTGCGTTATTTGACCTCTTTCGTACACGTGTAACGAGTTTTCAGTACTGTTTTAAACATGAGAATAATAACAATATTTGGGTACAAGATCTCACTCACTGCATTGGTCAACATTCGTCTCAGTCTGTCGTCTATGCTCATTCCTTTTTTCGGTCGCATCAATAAAAAAATTTCGCGAACGTCGGGACATGACCTCAACAGTTTCTCGAGGAGCATTTTTCCCATAAACCCCGTCGCTCCCGTGACAAAAATGCTCCGACCAGCGAAAAACTCTGGTATCGACACGCGCGGATCTGCTGTGTTGGAACTCATCTACGAATAATTAAAAATTGTTCATGTTTTTGAGAAACCAATTGTCGTAACGAGTAAAATGAATCGTTGAAAAGTCGAATCGATCAGAAAATAAAAATTAGCATCGAAAAAATTATCAAGTTTTCCATGCTTCCGTAATTTTTTATGAGTAGGGGTCATTAACATAACTTTATCCATTTACCACCGATTGAAGCGACAATTGGTTATGAACGATTGCGCGATTATCCAAAAGTAATTTTAATAACTTATTCCCTCGCGCACAGTTTTACTTTCTATATCAACCAACCTTTCTGGGGTTTTTGTTTACTTTGACGTAATAGAACACGGCATCCACTGTGCACGTCTCAGATCCACGACGAAACAATAAGCAATGAAGTACAAAGTCGGTGAATACAGGAAGTGACGCGTGATATTCATTGGAAGCTTTGGGTTCAATAGGTCACAGTTTTAAATATGCATATGGCATTTATATTCATTTTGGTATCCGCACGAGCTCACCGCTAAGAACATCAGTTTGTATAAATCGCTGAAACGATAAAAGTGGATGCTTCGAACGTTTCCTCGAAGATTTTTGTGGGTTGTACGTACACGAAGAATAATTTGTTTTATGAATGTTCATCACTGCTTTTCTACGACCGCTCACGGTATTCTTGTAGTGACTTCAGACGTTAGTTTGGCATTGGTAGTTGGGCATCGTCAACTTTACAATGCTGATCATTGCATGCGGACGTGTAGTGTTCCCTTTATATGTAAATGTTTTTATAAAACGTCGAGGCACGAAAAAAAGCAATTTCTAAGCATCGAAGTAACGTGTTTAAAGTTTGAGAAAACTGTTTGGATACTTTTTCAATCAACGGAGTTTGATAAGAACAACTATTTTCCGATTTAGAGAGTTCCTTATTTAACGAAAAAAAAACTTGGAAACTACAGTCAAGTAAGAAAAGGTACAATTGAGAGGATCGTCAGCAGAGTCGATAAATGAACTGGAACAAATGAAGTGAGCGCGTTACTTCCGGAAGCAGAATTCTAAACTGTGTTCAATCGGAAAGAAAAATCGAAGGAGCAATGTAATATTTACTGTGAAAGATGGAAGATTGATTGAAAATTATATCGTATAAATTTGCTCTGTTTTTATGATTCGCATAATCTTTGTATAATCGTCAAAGAAGCCATGCATTTTTTCATGAATTTAATAAACTTTAATATGAAAAATGTTTTTATTCAGCAATCAAAAATCTGATGTACTTTGCGATAGATAACGAAATCCAAAAATTGTGTCAATTTTCATTCATCTACGGTCTCTAGAAGATTTCAGTAAAAAATGTGAACTTGTTACTTGCGTAAGTTTACCAACTTTTGAAATTGCGATTTCTCGTGTCTAAAAATTGGCTGATCGATGCTTTGATTTTTCGATTTAAGAGTTTGGAGAATATAATTATCTGTAATTTGATGTTTCTGCTTGATTGATCCCATCGAACAACAGACCATTTATTCACAAAAGTTGCGCTCTTTGTCCTGATCGCGTATTGACAAATCGAAGACCAAAGACGTGGTTTATGGGCAGTAAATCCGCGAGAACGAATGTGTATGTGACGTTTTTCGCAGCTTGAGCGGGAAAGAAAGCACGAAGTATTGCCCTCTTGAAAAGTCGCATTCAAATATCTAAGTTCTTCCTCTTTTTTAAGATTGGAGAAATTTATGTGTGCTTTTTCGAACGATTGTCTCATGAATTTTGTGAACATAAAGCCGTTCATTCTTCGTTGAGATTTACCGACTAGAAACGTAACATTCTACAAAATTATTATAAACATTTTGATATTCTCAGCAATTTCGGTTTTAAAAATTGCAAAATACGATAATCTTACGTTTAATGTATTTCGTAATAAATATGCATACACGTTTCTGTCATTATTCTCCCTCGTTATTCTTTCGTACGGATTTTGAGGGTTTCTCTTATAGCTCTTATTACGTCGTTAGGATCATCTCTAATTTATACTTCAGTCGTTTTAGTCGAAAGCAGATTTTGCACGTGATAAGGTAAAGCGACACGAGATTGGGCGTCAAACTGTAAATTTCACGAAAATTTTATTCAAAAAGTGCAGTGGGGTCCAATTTAACAAAATCGTTTCATTTACTTTTTTAATGCTTTCGAGAATGGAGATTCCGCTGCTGGTGCACTCGGGAAACTAGTGAAGTTGGATTGCAGACAATCTTTTGCGTCTTTGAATGTTTTTTGCTTCTTAGTATTGATATAAGAATTTGAATTGCAAATATTAGTTTTTCGGAAATAAAAGTCTTCTTCGTTCAATAATTTGCGAGAAGTTTTAAATTCAGTTCCGTATTTTCGATGGGACTATCGAAACTAATGTCAGAATTTTCGCACGTTTTGTCCTGGCAATTTCGAAAACGATTCAAACTTGGGTGGAATTCGTTTTCCGGGGACTTTGATAGTTCATAGAGCTACGTGAACTATGACGGCATTCATAATTTTTTGCGTACTTGGAATAGTTCCAAGTTTGAGCAATTTCATGAGAAAACAAAAATATGCAGGTACCGCATGGAGTTTGAAAAACAATGTCATTGACATTAATAAACGTGAAAAAAGTGTTGTGGAAAAGACAATTACCAATCGAGAAATTAAAAAATCAGCGTCAATTTAACTGGCATTAAAATTAATGTCAATAGAGATGAAATAAATATTTGGTAACTGTTAAAACTTTTTCTAAATGATGATCGATGCATGCATGAATAAATTAGGAGCCTTCGCAAAATAAATATTCAGTGTCGATAAAACGGTGCTTGTATTTTATTTAACCCCAACACTTAAAAAATAAAAACAAGGTTCAAAGTTTACAATTTTTGACCTATATAAAATGTCAATAATTATTGATTAATCAATTATTTTAGAACCAATGAAATGTCCGTTATCCAGACGAACGACAGACGAACAGATCCTAGTATCCTTGCATGTAATTCCAAATTGATGCGAAATAACCATAACGGTACAAAAGCCACAATGTTATATAGAGCGACAGTATCTTCACACATCTGTCGAGCACTTTCATTCTGAAACAGGAAAAAAATGAAACTGCGCCGCAAAGAGTTGTAAAAAATTGATAAAGCTCCGACCAATCTAGATGTAAAAAGTAACGATTCAAATAATCAGCCGCAATGAGCTTGCATTACTGAAAAGGAGTGTCAACAGTTGTTCGGAAGTCGGAGTTTACGACCTACTTCCTTTAATGTACATCGATCAAACAAACCCAGTTAACCATTTTCAGGGGTCGCATTGAAATTCCAGATTTCACGATGTCGCAATAATTGAGAGACAAGCTAAACTAATTTTCCTCGACTTTTCCAACGGTTATTGTGTTATTTATGACTACACAGATATATTTTTGACAACCCTTTTTGTTCATGAATAAAATTGCAATGGAATAGAAAATTTAAAGAGTGAAGTAAGTCATCTACATTTTTCTGCATGTTGGAAAACGTTTTTCTAGCTGTAAAAACAAAAATGCTTACCTAGCAGCGTGAATCTTTGCCTTGCCCGGATTACTCAGGTCTTCCTTGAGAAGATACTTTTTCGCTCCAATCAAGCCATGCCTTAAATAATGAAGTTGTTTCGAAATAATTACATCGATTTTTATGCGCATTTCATTGAATTACGCTCCGTAATTAATCACAATTGATAAGTTTTCAATTTCGGGAACTCACTCAAAATAGTCGGGAATGTTCATGTTCGCGTAGTCGAAATTAAAAGTATCCGCGTCGTTCGGGGACAATTCCGATAAAAGTCTCAGGAACTCCTTGTTTCGAAATGTCCATTCATTGGACATAAAATAATAGAGAGCGGTATTTGCGGTGTATATTTTGCGTTGCAATTTCACCAGCCTTTTACGACGCATCAATGAAAGGAAACAAGCAAAGTTACATTACAGTTTTGCACAGTGTAATTCAAACTTTTTTTAATGTTGTAGCGAAGAGGCAAATATTCAAATTATGTATAAAAGTTACTCACATTGGTGATTTACCAGCGAGTTTTAAAATCCCGTCAATGATCAATGCCGGTAAAAGATGCTGAATCAGTACAAGGAAGTAATACAATGTTTTATTCGAAGTCATCATCGTATTGGGATGCCACAAAATTCCTTCCACTGGTATACGTTCAGTGAAAGTCAATCCTGAGACCAATATGTCTCTCGCGGTCATTTTTACTGTGCCGCAAGAAGAGAGGTTGTACACATGGATACTTGGATCCTTCGTTATCCTAATGAAGATATATAAAAAATAGGATTTTTGTAACAGAATAAAGAAGTTTTGGCCAGTGGAAAAGAACGAAGCTAAAATTCAGGGGATAAGGATCTCTTTTCCTGATTATTTCTTCGTATTAGTATTCACTCTTTTAAATCTTTGCTCTTTTTCTATGGCGTGATCGTGAGTGTAGATTTCACTGGATTAGTGGCATAATCTCGGTGAAATTGAGGATTTAATTTGGTTTGCACTTACGTAGAAATACCTCGTTTCCATGTTGCACTAATTATTGCTTTGATGGCTATATCACAGGGTATGAAATCAGATGCCGCTACGGGGTTGTTATGAATAACCCTTAGTACTCCTTTGCCAACCCCGACAACTATTCCCATTGGACCATTAAAATTATCTAACCATCCTTTAACGGGTTCGTTTATTGTTGACACCACTGTAAATTATAAAACAAATGCCTCGTCAGTTCGATACAGCAAATTTGCATTTTTCTTTTTTATTAGTAATTGCATTAATTAAATGTTATCAATTCTTTTTTCATCTTCCATTTCTCATATTTTCTTAATTTATTGATTCTATTCTGAATTATGATAACGCGTTTAATTTACCGATTGATGGGCGGACTATGACTGCTGGTAATATATCCGCATAATCGTTAATCACTTGCTCCGCAAGACTTTTCGAAAAAGTGTACGTATTTGGCAACCCTTCCAAAACCCTGAAAATTTCCATACTTGGTTAGTAAAAACGAATTTTCGAAAGATACATCAATAGAACTCGATCAAAAAAGTGTTTCGAGCTAGAAAATGTTACTTTGGAGTTAATATGTTCAGGGTGTGGTCATCTACAGTTTCGGCAATCTCAATGATTTTTTTCCAGTCTGCAATGGCGGGGTAGATCTTTTCCTCGACATCGGGTTTGTCGGTATGTATAAAAGTAGAGCTTACGTGAACGAGTGCCTTTGGAAAAAACGGAAGAAATGCTGAATATTCGAAGGTGCGTTGTTATCAAATTTTTATCATGGGCACATTTACACACCACCAAGTTTTTCATTTCAGCGGCCATAATACAGACATCTCTGGTCGAGCGTATATTCGTTAAAACTGCAAATGCCAAATTATCGTTGAATCTAACAGTCGCTGCTGCGTGGAATATTATGGATACTTTATCAATAATCTCTTTTCTGTCCACGGGGGATAAACCCAGACTTTCCGACCCTGCGTCGCCGTTTACGGGAATGAGTTTTTTTATAGCTGACGGTCTCTCTTTTTTCACTCTGTCGAACACCTGATTGACGATTTGCAAGTTAATATTTTCTTATTCGTGCGATAATAATACTAGGAAGAAAAAGAAACATTGTTCGAATGCATTGTATCGTTTTATTTGTAAAGTTTTATTCCGAATGATCGAACGACATTTCGATATTTTCACGGAATATTGTCAGATTTACTTTCTGAGTAAAAAATTTGCCATTCAAAGTTACTCAAACAATTATACTTCGCGAGATATGTACATTTTGTTATCCATATTGTTTGGTTATCATACAAAATTTCGTTCGAATAATCAGGCTACAAAACACAGTAAATTGGAAATTTTGCATCTTTTTATTAGCAGAATGTAAAACTTAATTTTAAAGTCTGGATTGTATAGTTTAGAACTGCCGATAAAAGATGCCGAATTATTTCGATTTTAAAGATATTTTTTACAATTGTACCAATATTTTGACCTTTGATTTTACTTACCGCGTTGCTTAACACTTTTTGTAATCTGTCGGCTGCTGCTATTCCTTTTTTCGGTCGCATCAACAAAAAAATCTCGTGAACATCGGGGCACGATCTCAAGAGTTTTTCGAGGAGTACTTTTCCCATAAATCCCGTAGCACCCGTCACAAAAATGCTCCGACCAGCAAAAAACGCCGGTATTGACACACTCGGATCTGTGTTGTAATTCATCTAAGAATATTTCAGTATTTTATATCTTTTTTTATGAAATTAAAAATATAGTTGCATTCAGTCGACAAAAAGTTGTTACATTTTATTGACAATAAAAGACAGAGATGACCTCGAAATCTCCGTTGTTATTAGAAAAACTTAAATTGCAGATTAAAAACGGATTATGAACGGCTGCTCGATTATTCAAATGGAATTTGAAATGATCGCGTCTCTCGCAACCAGTTTTACATGGTATTAACTAACCTTTATGGGACTTGTGTATTCCAAATAACGACGCCCGCGGTATAATGTTACATTCGCGAGTAAACATGAAATAATGAAGTATAGGATTGTTAAATGCAGGAAGTGACTCGTGTTTTCATTTATTTAAGTAGAACACCTTTTGAAGATAGTATGAAGTCTTAAATATGCATCATACCAAATTTACATCCTTGTTGATATTCCCACAAATTCACCGAATCAGTTTGTTCGAATTGTTTTAATGGTATAATTTCTTGACAAATATTTCTGGAATGCTAATTCGGCGCTGACTATCAATAATGTCACATGACTAAAAAAAATATGTCATTACTTGGCACCTGATGAATGATAATGCATAATATCCCGTTTATGTGCAAATATTGTATCGAACATTGAAAACTAATTAATGTGGCTTGAATCAATTAATAAAGACCAGATTTCTGGGAAAGATAATTCGATAAAACTTAGATTGAGAAACAGCAACTTTAAAACTGTTATCGTAATGCAATATTCATTTTTTTCTTTATTCTTATTTTCTTGTTGCGCGACTCCCATATTTTTGAAATATTGTTTTAAAATACTGTTTTTACCCAGAAATAAAAGTTTAATATAAATAAGTTCGAAATATATTACTGAAAAATGGGTAGCAAACATTAATTACGAAAAAAAAAGTTTCCTTGATAGATTGGATCGTGCCTGTATTGTTGCTATGCCAACGAAACGCTGGTATACACATTTTATTTTGATGTAACACTTCAAAAATAATAAGTAGATTCAAGTCCTTTCAATTTCTGATACATAATAAACATAACCATACAGTAATTAATAAGCTTATTACTGAGAACCTGTAAAATGATATTTTAAAGCAAACAACACGTGAATGTGCGTTAAAAGTAATCGAATCGATTATATTATCTTTGCATGTAACTCCAGATAAGTGCAAAGTAACCATATCGGTTCAGAAACCACATTCCCAAGTAGATCAACAATATCTTCACACACCTGTCGAGCATCTTCATTCTAAAACAGAAATGGAGATTGAAAAGTTGTATGAAATCGCGTAGCGAAGAGTTGTAAAAATTACAAAAAAGCCCGGACCCATGGACTAGTTATCAAATTTTATAAAATTTTTTCAGTTGTTGAAAAAACAATGAAAATTTTGAACAATATGTTTATGCAAAGCAGGTCAAACAAGTGAACTTTTCGCTTCTTACAGGACGAAATGATCCGCTTTTTTGACCTTCGTTGCATAATACACTAATATGATATTTACGCGACGATCAAAAGCATTACACGATAAAATAAGTGATCGGAATTTCGCTAGCATTATCAATGCTTCAGATATTATTATCTTTCTCGAACTGATAAATTGTTATGCATGTTTCAAATCACTGGACAGGACATTTTTTTCGATCACAGAATAAAAAAAATCTGTAAAGCGCTCACCTTTTTTGACGAACTTTGTCCTTGTCGATATTATTAATGTTTTCCTTAAGAACGTACAATCTCGCTCCAATTAAAGCGTCCCTTAATTGAGAAATTAGTTTCGAATTTATTTTATTGTTTGATACGTACAGTTCAGTTAATTATACAGTAAAATTAATTAGAGTTAATACTCTTTCATTCCGAGAACTCACTTTATATAGTCTTCAACGATTACGTCGTTGAGTTGGAAACCGAAAGTAACCTTGTCATTTAGATACAGCTCAGATGAAAGATTCCAAAACTTCTTGTTTTGGAAATCCCACGATGTAGATATGAAATAATAGTAAGCACAATTTGCTGTGTATGCTATACGTTGCAATTTGACCAGCCTTTTGCGCCGCGCCAATATAATGGAACAAACAAAGTTAAAATATTGTTTTTAACACTGCAAGCTAATAACCATCAATATTGAAGCAGCATAATGTACAGGCAAAGAGGAAGACTATAAATAATAAAAGTTCCTCACATTACTGGTTTTCCAATGAGTTTTAAAATCCCGTCGATGATCAATGCGGGTAAAAGATGCAGTGTTAGCATTAGTAAATAATAGACTGTTTTATTCGAAGTTAATGCCGCATTGGGATACCACAAAATTCCTTCCATTGGAATATCTTCAATCATCTTGAGCCCCAAGTCGTTCATATCACCCGAGGTCATACTTCTTATGTTACGGGCAGCGCAATTGTAAACATGAATACTTGGATCCTTCGTTAGTCTAAAAAATGTATTGAGAAATAAGCATTTCGAAACAAAAGAAATATAATTGAAAAAACAGAATACCACTGAAATTTCAGAGGGGGAGAGAAGATGGCATATTTTTTCGTGTGAGGATGAACACTGAATGAGAAGGACGCGTTTATTTGCACCGCCAAAGTCATGCAGAATCTACTTATGATTGAACTGAAGCTTTTTGATGTACGATAGTTGACAAATAATGACCGTATATCGATAAATATCGATCCTGTTTTTCCCCTCGGGCACTAAGTACTACATATTTAATAAACTAGACTGTTTATGAAATCATCATTTCGGATATAGCGTGATAATCGAACTATACATTTCTAAGCTATCAAACTTTTTTGAATTCCCACTTTGTCCTTTTCTACTGGCAACCCCTAACGTGCTAGTGAGCGCTAATTTGACCAGTGATATAATCTGAGTATAATGAAGAGCTGAATATTGTTTCGCACTTACGTAGCAAGACCTCGTTTCCATGTTGCGAGTATCATTGATTTGATAGCTACATCACATGGTATATAATCACATTTTAATGTAGGATTGCAGCAAACCACTCTTATTACTCCTTTGCCAATGCCGACTGACATTCCTATAGGGCCATTCAAATTATCTACCCATCCCCTAAAAGGTTCGTCTAGTGTTGATGTCACTGCGAATTATGAAACAAACGTATCTCATCAAAGATGAAAGGCCGGAGTCAGAAAATGCGATTTTCTAAATTGTACAGGAAATAGTACTATTTTCGTGATTAATTCAAATATGAGAAAAAATATCCTTTGACTTACCTATCGATGGGCGGAATATGACAAGTGGTAATAAATCAGCATAATCGTTGATTACTTGCTCCGCGAGATTTTTGGAAAAAGTGTACGTATTTGATAATGGTCCTAGAAACCTGCGAATTTTTATCATTTAATACGTAACAAACAAGTTCCAAAAATATATATTTATCAAACTTTATGAAAAAGTTTTTCTTCAATAGTGCAACCCCTCAAATTTTCTAAAAATTACGAAATTAGGGGATGTTACTTTTTCGTTAATGTGTTCAGAGTATGCTTGTCTAGAGTTTCGGCTATCTGAATGGTTTTTTTCCAGTCCGCAACGCCGGGGTAGACTATTTCCTCAACTTCCGGTTTGTCCGTGTGTGCATAAGTTGAGCTAACATGAACAAAAGCCTTCAGGAGGAACAAAGGACGATTGAAATATTTATAGGTACATTGTATGGATCATTAATCGTATGTAAATTCACATACAACCAGGTTTTTCATTTCAGTTGCCAGAATACAAATGTCCCTCGTCGAACGTACATTCATCAATACTGAGTACTTCAAACTATCGTTAAATCTAACAGTAGCTGCTACGTGAAATATTATGGATACTCTTTCAACGATCTCTTTCCTGTCTGCAGGTGACAAACCCAGACCTTCCGTTCCACAGTTACCGTTCACGGCAATCAGTTTTTGAATAACTGTCGGTCTTTCTTTTTTCACTCTGTCAAATAGCTGATTGACGGTTTACAAACAAAAATTTTCCATTAATTAAAATCTTCCACTCAGAAAACGATATTGTAATGTCCCACGATACAAATATCGTAAGGAAATAACACACTGTTCGAATGTTTGATATTATTTGAGTATCTATTTATAATACATTCGGCATTCATTGCATCTGCCGTTATAATAATTTTCTGGATAAAGAATGATGTAGAAAATGTAGATTCTTAGGTTATGCAATTTCATAATATGGTCGGGCGTATCTTACGATTCACTTAGATAACGCCCGGTGCTATCAGCTTGTATTCTATATTCTATAGTTATCATCAAAAATGTTGTTTTCCAAATATTAACATTTATTTCAAATCATGTTTAGTTATACACATGAAATTGTTATTTGTTATCACCTTAAGCAGCATAAATAGCAGCAGCATATTAATTTAGTTTTTGATATATAGATTCTTCACCAATATTCCTGTCCAGAAAAATTGTTCACAAATTTCCAGAAATGAACATAACAACTTTGTCCAGGCGTGGACAATTGTGGTCATTTGTGGACAGAAATAATATCAATGTTTTCTAGTGATTCCGTATTACTTCTGTTAACGAATGCAACTAGAACATGGACAAGAATAATAATTTTGTTCCCGAAATTTGTTATTATTTCTAGACAATCCAGTCGTAGACTAGTCCTGCACAATCGTGAACATTTGTGGACAGTGTTTTTTCAAAAATAGGGCAATCTTTTTTTACATATTTGATATCCATCGTGGAAATTGGTGGACAATTCTTTCGGACAGAAATTTTGGTTAGGATTTTCATTTTATCACCGCCACTAGAAGATAAATTTCGATATCGACTTTTAACCTTTTTTTTCAATTGTAACGACATTTTAGCACTAGATTTTATTTACCGCATTGTTTATCATTTGTTGTAGTCTGTCGGCGACTGCTATATTTTTCTTCGGTCGAATCAGCAAATAAATCTCTTGAATATCGGGACACGATCTTAAAAGTTTTTCAACGAGCACTTTCCCCATGAATCCCGTAGCTCCCGTCACAAAAACGCTCCGACCGGCAAAAAACGCTGGTATTGACACAGTCGGATCTGCTGTGTTAAAACTCATCTACAAATGATTGAAAATGTTCCTCATTTTTTATGGACTACAAAAACAAGTGTCTCCGCTGAACACGTTTCTGTAGTCAAATTGAAGCCTTTTTACGCAGAAACGTCTTAAATTTGACTACAGAAACGTGTTCTGCAGAGACATTTTCAGATTTTTGTTTTCATAATCTGTTACTGCGAGTTTTCCAACGAACAAAACGAGTTGTTGCAAAGCGAAATCGCTTGGGAAATAAAAAGTTGGCAATGTAAAAGCCCTCAAATTATTTATACTCCTGTAATTTTTTCCCTAATAAATTTGTTGGTTACGAACAAGATTGATTGTAGTATAGGGCTTGTTAACATCTTTCACAACGTTATAAGTTTATCAATTTACAACCGTTCGTAGCGTCAATTCATTAGAACATTTACACGATTATCGGAATGCAATATGAATGATCATTCTCTTACGGATAAAAAAAGTACATGAAAAATCACGAGGAAGTAAAGATATTGTTACATCTTGGCTATCGTACATCTTGGCTATCGTACATCTAAATCGTATGTTTTATATACTTTTTCTCTCCGTGTTCACAAACAATTATTTTATATTGGAAAAACTAACCTTGAGTGTATTTGTGTATTAGAAATATCGACTCTCACGGTACAATGTCGCATTCGCGAGGAAACTTGAAACAATGAAGCAAAAAGTCACACAAGGTATTTAAGTAAAACAGCTTTTGTTGAATAACGTGGGTCAAAGGATCGAAATATGCAATCCAATGAATATTTAGATCCTTCTTTCTATTCGCATAGACTTATTAATAAGAAACATCAGTTTTTATATATTGTTCCAACGTCAGCATTTTCTTACAACTATTCCAAAATGCAAATCCGTTGCTAATTGCAAATAATAATGTTGTTTTAATTTCGAAGACACCGGATTCCGCGTAATTATACTCGATGTATTCCGAAACCCGGAACGCCAATCTGGGTCGCTATACCAAAACTGAAGTCAAGTCTGAACGCGTTTTCTGCCCTTTCCCAGAAAATCAACTATGGCCACATTCGACCAGGACTGGCCCAATTTTCTGGACGACACTTGGTCAAGTCTTGGGAAAATCTGCGTCCACTAAAAGCACTAAATTTTGGCTCAGGTTCTGGGTGTTATAATGGGTCCAGAATTTCCCAATTCTTGCCCAACATTCTTGTCCATGTTATTGGTCAATTAGTGGGCAAATCTGGACCTAGGTTTTGGGGAATATAAAAGGTCCCGATTTGGCGAATTCTCGCCTCATATTCTAGTTTATGTTATGTTGTTTCTTCTTGCCTATATATTCTTGTTATGTTATGCAAAGGGATCAGGATCCAGTAGGTAGCGCGCGGGATTAATGATTCGGGGGTCTCATATTACGTCATAAAGTTTTCAATCATTTCTGACCCTTTCCTCCTCCCACGTTATCGACCGTCATCATTTGTCGACCTCTTCATTTGAATGTTTAGCTTTGTCCTTTTTTCGCGTTTTTATTTTCAAGGTGAACAGGCCTGCAGTTTGGAGAGACGGCACTCATGGGTGGTTTGTGATCCAAATCTTGATATTATATAATTTTTTTATTTCGAAAATGACTATTTTGTTTTTGTATAGTCTGTAAGTTTGACGATTTCTTTTGCGAAAAAAATTGTATTCCACAAAAGATATTACACTGTTTTTATCAAAAAATAAAAGTTTATTATAAAAGAGTTCGAAATATATGATTACATTCTGAATAGTATATTTTAATTACAAAAATAATAGTTTCCTTGATGGATTGGATCGTACCTGTATTATCATTGCTATGTCAATGGCACGCTGGTCAATTCACTTTATTTTAATGCACACTTCAAAAACGATAAGTAGATTCAATTCCGTTCAATTTTTAATACATAATAAAAATAACCATACGGTAATTAATAAGGTTCTTACTGAGATTCTATAAAATGATAATTCAAAGCAAACAATACGTGAATGTGCATTAAAAGTAATCGAATAGATTACATTATCTTTGCATGTAACTCCAGATAAGTGCAAAGTATCCATATCGGTTCAAAAACGACATTCCCATGTAAACCAACAATATCTTTACACACCTGTCGAGCATCTTCATTCTAGAATAGGAATAAAGAATAAAAACTTGTATGAAATCGCTTAGCGAAGAGTTTTGAAAAATTAAAAAAAAACCTAACCCATTCATTAGTTATCAAATTTTATAATATTTCTTCAGACGATAGAAAAAAAATTTTAATTTCGAACAATCGGTTCGTTATATACATGAGGCATTCCACACCAAGTCGGCCACTTTTTGAGGTGACCCTTTTCGATTTAGCTGAACATTTTATATGTTATTGAGCCCAACAAAAGTCTCATCCATGATTTTTTTAAAATCAAAAGATAAAATAAGTAATCGGAATTTTGCAAACATTATCAATGCTTCAATTGTTATTATCTTTCCCGAACTGATAAATTTATTGTGCTTCTGCATGTTGCATATCACTGGATAGAACATTTTTTCAGTCACAAAATAGAAAAAGTCTATAAGGCTCTCACCTTTTCTGATGGACTTTTGCCTTTTCGATATTATTCATGTCTTCCTTGAGAACGTACAATTTCGCTCCAATTAAGCAGTTCCTTGATTGGAAAATTCGTTTCGAATTAATGTTGTTGTTTTATACGTACAGTTTAATTAGTTATACAGTAAAATTAATCACAGGTCATACTTTTTTCATTCCGAGAACTCACTTTACATAGTCATCAAGGAGTACGTCGTCGACTTGGTAATCGAAAGTAGCCTTGTCATTTGGGTACAGCTCAGATGAAAGATTCCAAAACTTCTTGTTTTGAAATTCCCACAATGTAGATATGAAATAATAGTAAGCACAATTCGCTGTGTATGCTATGCGTTGCAATTTGACCAGCCTTTTGCACCGTATCAATATAATAGAATAAAAAAAGTTACAATATTGTTTTTGACACTGCAAGCGAATTATTATTATTGTTGAAGCAGCATAACGTACAGACAAAAATGAAAACTATGAATATCAAAAGTTAATTGTTCCTCACATTGTTGGTTTTCCAATGAGTTTCAAAATCCCGTCGATAACCAATGCGGGTAAAAGATGCAGTGTTAGCATTAGTAAGTAATAAACTGTTTCATCCGAAGTTAGGACAGCATTGGGATACCACAAAATTCCTTCCATTGGAATATCTTTCGCTTTCTCGAGCGTCAAGTTAGTCATTTCATCCGTGGTTAAACTTCTTATGTTACGGCCAGCGCAATTGTAAACATGAATACTTGGATCTTCCGTTACTCTAAAATAATGTATTTAAAAATAAGCATTTTGAACAAAAGAAATATATTAAAAGATACAGAATATCACTAAAATATCAGAGGGGAAAGGGATAGAGCATATTTTTTCATGGGACGATAAACACGAAACGAACGGGACGCGTTGACTTGCCCTGCCAAAGTCACTCAGAACGAGTGAGTCTATGCTCATGATTGAACTAAAGCTCTTTCATATATGATAGTTAACAAATAATGTCCGGATATCGATAAATATCGATCCTGTTGTCCCTTTCGGGCATCAAGTATTACATATTTAATAAACTAGACTGTTTATAAAATTATCATCTCGGATATAGCGCGATAATCGAACTATACATTTCTAAGCTATCACACTTTTTTGAATTCTCACTTTCTTCTTTTCCACTGACACCCCTTAACGTGCTAGTGAGTGCTAATTTGACCAGTTTTATAATCTCAGTACAATGAGAAGCTTAATTGTTCCGCACTTACGTAGCAAGACCTCGTTTCCATGTTGCAAGTATGATTCCTTTGATAGCTACGTCACATGGTATATAATCATTTTTCAATGTAGGATTGCACCGAAGCACTTTTATTACTCCTTTGGTAACGCCGACTGACATTCCTATAGGGCCATTCAAATTATCTACCCATCCTTCAAGAGGTTCGTCTAGTGTTGATGTCACTGTGAATTATGAAACAAATGGAGCCTGGAGTCAGGTAATGCGATTCTCTAAATTCTACAGGAAATAGTGAAATATTTCAACTTTTTTTAACAATGAGTATTTATTTATCGTTTTATTCTCGGTCGAACAACAGATTCGAAATTAATAAAAAATGCGCTTTGACTTACCGATTGATGGGCGGAATATGACAAGTGGTAATAAATCAGCATAATCGTTGATTACTTGCTCCGCGAGATTTTTGGAAAAAGTGTACGTATTTGATAATGGTCCTAGAAACCTGCGAATTTTTATCATTTAATACGTAACAAACAAGTTCCAAAAATATATATTTATCAAACTTTATGAAAAAGTTTTTCTTCAATAGTGCAACCCCTCAAAATTTTCTAAAAATTACGAAATCAGGGGTTGTTACTTTTTCGTTAATGTGTTCAGAGTATGCTCGTCTAGAGTTTCGGCTATCTGAATGGTTTTTTTCCAGTCCGCAATGCCAGGGTAGACTATTTCCTCAACTTCCGGTTTGTCCGTGTGTGCATAAGTTGAGCTTACATGAACAAAAGCCTTCAGGAAAAACAAAAGACGATTGAAATATTTATAGGTACATGGTATGGAACATTAATCGTGTTCAAAGTCACATACAATCAGGTTTTTCATTTCAGTCGCCAGAATACAAATGTCCCTCGTCGAACGCACATTCATCAATACTGAGTATTTCAAAGTATCGTTAAATCGAACAGTAGCTGCTACGTGAAATATTATGGATACTCTTTCAACGATCTCTTTTCTGTCTGCAGGTGACAAACCCAGACCTTCCGTTCCACAGTTACCGTTTATGGCAATCAGTTTTTGAATAACTGACGGTCTCTCTTTTTTCACTCTGTCGAATATCTGATTGACGGTTTACAAACAAAAATTTTTCATTTATTGAAATCTTCCAATTAGAAAACGATATCGTAATATCCCACGATACAAATATCGTAAAGAAAATAACACATTGTCTACCCGAGTCTTAATGCATTATCTACTTTGCTGCTCCTTGAGGAGAAAGTGGCCGAAATTTCCACTTTCTCCACAAGGAGCAGCAAAGTAGATAATAAATTTAGACTCGGGTAAGTATTCGATATTATGTGATTATTAATTTATAATACATTTAGTACTCATTGCATCTGCCGTTATTATAATTTCATAGATAGAGAATGATTAGAAAATGCAGATTCTGAGGTTATGCAATTTCATGATATGGTCGGGCATATTTTACGTTTCACTTAGATGACGTCCAGTGCTTATACGCTTGTGATTATGTAATCTATTCTATAGCTATCATCAAAATGTTGTTCTCAAAATATTAACATTTATTACAAATCAGGTTTAGTTATTCACATGAAATTGTTAATTTTTATCACTTCAGTAGCAGCACATGAATTCAGTATTGAAATCCTAGATTCTCCACCAATATTTGTATTCAGCAAAATCGTTCATAAATTTCCAGAAATGGACATAACAACTTTGTCCAGGAGTAGACAATTGTGGTCATTTGTGGAAAAAAATAATATCGATGTTCTTTAGTAATTCCGTATTACTTCTGTCGACGAATGCGACCAGAACATGGACAGGAATAATAATTTTGTTTCCTAAATTTGTTATCATTCCGAGACAATCTAGTTGTAGACTAGTTCTGCACAATCGTGGACATTTGTAGACAGTGTTTTCTCGAAAATAGGGCAATATTTCGTTACATATTTAATATCCATCGTGAAAATTGGTGGACAATTCTTTCGGACAGAAATTTTGGTTAGAATTTATAGTTCAGAACAGCCAATAGAAGATAAATTTTGATTACGACTTTTAACCTTATTTCTCAATTTTAACGACATTTTAGCACTTGATTTTATTTACCGCATTGCTTATCAATTGTTGTAGTCTGTCGGCGACTGCAATATTTTTCTTCGGTCGAATCAACAAATAAATCTCTTGAATATCGGGACACGATCTTAAAAGTTTTTCAACGAGCACTTTTCCCATGAATCCCGTAGCTCCCGTCACAAAAATGCTCCGACCGGCAAAAAACGCTGGTATTGACACAGTCGGATCTGCTGTGTTAAAACTCATCTACAAATAATTGAAAATGTTCCTTTATTTTTATGGACTTTAAAAACAAGTGTCTCCGCTGAACACGTTTCTGCGGTCAAATTAAAGACTTTTTCCGCAGAAACGTCTCAAATTTGACTACAGAAACGTGTTCTGCAGAGACATTTTCAGATTTTTGTTTTCATAATCTGTTACTGCGAATTTTCCAACGAACAAAACGAGTTGTTGTAAAGCGAGATCGCTTGGAAAATAAAAAGTTGGCAATGTAAAAGCCCTCAAATTATTTATACTTCTGTAATTTTTTTCCCCAATAAATTTGTTGATTACGAACAAGATTGATTGTAGTATAGGGGTCGTTAACTTCTTTCACTACGTTGTAATAACTTTATCAATTTACAACCGTTTGTAGCGTCAATTCATTAGAACATTTACAGGATTATCGGATTGCAATGTGATGATTCGATGATAATTCTTCTACTGATAGAAAAAGTATATGAAAAATTACGAGGAAATAAAGATATTCTAACATCTTGGCTATCGTACATCTAAACCGTACATTTCAATATACTTCTTTTCGTCGTGTTCGCAAAGAATTATTCTATATTGGAAGAACTTACTTTTAGGGTATTTGTGTATCAGAAATATCGACTTCTACGGTACAATGTCGCATTCGCGAGGAAACATGAAACAATGAAGCAAAAAGTCACACAAGGTATTTAAGTAAAACAGCTTTTGTTGAATAACGTGGGTCAAAGATCTAAATATGCAATCCAATGAATATTTAGATCCTTCTTTCTATTCGCATAGACTTATTAATAAGAAACATCAGTTTCTATGAATCGTTTCAACGTCTGCATTTCCATAGAACTATTTCAAAATGCAAATTCGGTGCCAATTGCAAATAATAACATTGTTCAAGTTTCGAAGACACCGGATTTCGTGTCATTATTTCCGATGTATTCCGAAACCCGGAACGCCATCTAGGGTCGCTATACCAAAACTGAATTCAAGTCTGAACTCATTTTCCGCCCTTTTCCAGAAAATCAACTGAAGCCAGATTTGACCAAAACTAGCCTAAGTTTCTGAACGACACTTGGTCAAGTCTTGGGCGAATCCGCGTCCACAAAATGCACCAAATCTTTTCCCAAGTTCTGGGTATAATAATAGGTCCAGATTTCAATAATTCTTGCCCAATATTCTTGTCCATGTTATGGGTCAGGTTGAAGGCAATTCTGGACCTTGGTTTAGGGGGAAATAAAAAGTCCAGGTTTGGCCAATTCTTGCCTAATATTCTCGTTCATGTTATGTTGTCTCTTCTTGCTCATATATTCTTGTTATGTTATGCAAAGGGATCAGGGTCCAGTAGGTAGCGCGCGAGATTAATGATTCGGGGGTCATTTTTAATTCAATATATAATCCTTTCATTCAATTCTTAAGTGGTAATGATAATATAGTGAGTTTCATTATTATTCTGTCGTGAGAATTAATATTTAATATAGTGAAATATCGCATGCAAATACAGATGTATTATTTTCTTTTCTTCACAGTGAAGCCTACTATATGAACTCGCCACCAGCCTCAGATGAAATAAGAAACATTTATATATAGTACAGGGCAATAATCATCTTGTGTATACATACATGGAAATCAGTATTGAAAATTATAATGCAATTTATTGTGTGCTCTCAAGTTTTTTGCTTTCAGGTTAATTATGATCATTGCTGTTAAATCATTACCATCCTGTCACTACCACGAAATATAGTAATCTTTACCCTGTCATTTTTCTCAGGGTACTTTTGTATTCTTTTGTACAATACGCTAGAAAATCTGAATATGGGCAAAACAATTTCATTACGCATCTAATAATACGGATACATTTTTTATCTTAGCCCACGTTGTTAACGGTAAAAAATGGGATTGATTTTTTCACCTTCATCGGTCCAGAAATTTTCTGGTATGTTGTTGGGTAGTAAGAAAGATTTGCTTTGATCTGAATAATGGTCGTAAGCATTGTACCCCCGTGGTACAATGTTGCATTTGCGAGGAAACGTGGAGTAATGAAGCAGAAATTTACTCGTGTTTTCCATCGCGTTTAAGTAAAACAGGTTTGGCTAAATAACGCGGTGTCTTTCATTCGCAATTAAATGCATATTTAGATCCTTTTTGCTATTCGCATAGACTCATCACTGAGAAACATCAGTTTTTATAAATCGTTCCAACGTTAGAATTTTCTTGAAACTATTTCGAAATGCAAATCCGGTGCTAATCGCAAATAATAATGTCACGGAATTAGACAGAGACATTAATATTCTTTGGCATCAGATAGAAAGAGGCATTACTATGAAAAAGTGTGATATTATTAAGCTTCTCATTATGCATAATCGCATAATTTTCCGTACATATATAAATGTTGCAAAATTCATTAAGAAGCTGGAACAATCTATACTTCAGGGGATGTTCAGATATGACGTCATCATGTTTATAATCATTTTTTACCCCTTCCTCCTCCCACGTTATCGACCGTCATCATTTAGCGAACTCCTCATTTGAATGTTTAGCTTTGTCCTTTTTTCGCGTTTTTATTTTCAAAGTGAACAGGCCTGCAGTTTGAAGCGACGGCACTCAAGGGTGGTTTGTGATCCAAATCTTGATATTATATAATTTTTTCTATTTCGAAAATGACTATTTCGTTTTTGTATAGTCTGTAAGTTTGACGATTTCTTTTGCGAAAAAAATTGTATTCCGCAAAAGATGTTACACTGTTTTTATCAAAAAATAAAAGTTTAATATAAAAGAGTTAGAAATATATGATTATATTCTGGGTAGCATATTCTAATTACAGAAAAAATAGTTTCCTTGATGGATTGGATAGTACCTGTATTATTATTGCTATGTCAATGGCACGCTGGTAAATTCACTTTATCTTAATGTAACACTTCAAAAACGATAAGTAGATTCAATTCCTTCAATTTTTGATACATAATAAACATAATCATACGGTTATTAATCAGGTTCTTACTAAGAACCTATAAAATGATAATTTAAAGCAAACAACATGTGAATGTGCATTAAAAGTAATCGAATAGATTACATTATCTTTGCATTTAACTCCAGATAAGTGCAAAGTAACCATATCGGTTTAAAAACGACATTCCCATGTAGACCAACAATATCTTCACACACCTGTCGAGCATCTTCATTCTAAAACAGAAATAAACATCAGAAAGTTGTATGAAATCGCGTAGCGTAGAGTTGTAAAAATTACGAAGAAGCCCGGACCCATTGACTAGTTATCAAATTTTATGACATTTCTTCAGATGGTAGAAAAACAATACAAACTTCAAACAATCGGCTTCATATACATATATGTACATGCAAGTTCATGCAACGTAGGTCAAAAACGTGTACTTTTCGCCTCTTACAGGACGAAATGTTCCGCTTTTTTGGCATTCATTGCATAATATGCTAATATGATGTTTACACGACGATCAAAAGTACTACACGATAAAATAAGCAATCGCGAGTCACTGTGACTCGGCGGCGGAGCGTGTCTCGGGCGGTTCCCTCAGGCTAAGCACGCAAAAGCGTGGTTAGTACTTGAGGGGGTGACCGGCCGGGAGACGGGAAAAAAGCTAGCCGTGAAACAGTGACTCCGAGGGCGGGGAAGATCGAGGCCTGGTGTGACGTGTGTTTGGTTTCAAAAACATGTCGCATCAGGACTCGGTCGATAAAGGGCCCGCCTGTACCGCCGTAAGGTTTTTCCATGGTTTACCTTGCGGGTCTGTGGGCTCCGTGAAGGAGAAGCAGACGCGAATGCCGGTATAGGTAGGGAGGAAAAGACGGACCATGGCCGCAAAAAGGAGGGGAGAAGGAGGAGATAAGAGATGAGGAGGGCGGAAAAAGAGAAAAGATAGATGGCGGAGGTTTTCTGGGGAAATAGGTACGGGAGGTGGTTCTACTCAAAAGCCGAGAAGGCATGAGGAACGGACAATGAGGGTCCAATACCAAAAGAAAAAAAAAAAAAGAAATAGGAGCTGTTCATGCTTTGAACGTATTTTTCTCCGAAAGTAAATAATTTGTAAAGCATTTATGTACTGTAAAAATGAAATAATTTTGTTCGTCTATTATGTCTAATCAGTCCTTTTTTGTAGGTAAAACATCGCAGGAAACCTTGTGTACGAGGCTACACCAAGGACTCGACGAATTCCTTCTTCGGAGTCTTTTCACGGAGCTGATTCGGTGGAAATTTTTCATAAAATTTGTCTTTCTACAACTAATTGAATTCAATTTTATTTATACGCCGCCGAGAGGATGGCATTTTAGAGCACTAGTACGCTCGTAGGAGGGGGGCGGAGGGAGGGAAGGGGCTGGGGGACCGCAGCGCCCGAGACCTTAGCACAACTCTTGCTGTTATTCTTCAAAAGTGTGATGAAAATTCGATTTTATCGAATTATTGATTTCAATAATTTACTAAACTTTTCTTATGTAACACTATACTTAATTTTTCAAGAAATTAATTCAGCGAAATCACAATCCATGATCTGTAAACCAAATTTTTTGCAATTTCCGAAAAAAATTTTACCTTACGCTGGGGACGAACCCAGGACCTCTCGCTATCCGGGCGATTGCTCTACCAACTGAGCTACGCAAGGCTTAGGAACTTCTCTCGGAAATTGCACCTTTAAACACCTCGACAGAACCCGATGTTATCTACTGTCATTTTTCTTTTTCCATGTGACTCGGCTCCGAATTTCGGAACTTTCCCGTCAGATGGCCCCCTCTTCTTTGCACTATATGCCATACGCAAGTGCTATTTTTATTTCAAATTGGAGAATTCCCTCTTTTTACTCGAAGATGTTATAGATATGTTATGAATCCTCTTTTTCCGATGGTGAACAAATAATTTTTCAAGAAATTCATTCAGCGAAATTACCATCCATGATCTTTAAACCAAATTTTTTGCAATTTCCGAAAAAAATTCCACCTTACGCTGGGGACGAACCCAGGAAAAAGAAAAATGACAGTAGATAACATCGGGTTATGTCGAGGTGTTCAAAGGTGCCATTTCCGAGAGAAGTTCCTACGCCTTGCGTAGCTCAGTTGGTAGGGCAATCGCCCGGATAGCGAGAGGTCCTGGGTTCGTCCTCAGCGTAAGGTGGAATTATTTTCGGAAATTGCAAAAAATTTGGTTTAAAGATCATGGATGGTAATTTCGCTGAATTAATTTCTTGAAAAATTGTTTGTTCACCATCGGGAAATGAGGATTCATAACATATCTAACATCTTCGAGTGAAAAGAGGGAATTCTCCAATTTGAAATATACTTAATTTTGTTCGACTATTAGGACTTATCAGTTCTTTTTTGTAGGTACAACATTGCAGGATACCTTGTGTAGAAGGCTACGCCAAGGACTCGACAAATTCCTTCTTCGGAGTCTTTTTAGTATTATTTATTCTTTTCTCCTATTATGTATAATTTTTAAAATAATTTAGCATCGAAATGAAAATTGAGAAAATCAAATCATTATTAATTGACCTAACCTAACAAAGACACATTAATTTCGCGAAACAATATTTAAAGACGCGCATGCGCAAAATTTTTCCGCAGACTCACGCGTGCAGCGCAATTGAGGCTCCCTTGACGTCTCATATGTCAC
>JABFQM010000456.1:0-35515 GCA_022816865.1 Zelostemma sp. ZL-2020 | reverse complement strand
AAAAGGTATGACGGATACGTTCGTAGTATTACGCACGTAAAGCGCATCCCGAAAAAAGGAGAAAAAAGTAAGGTATTTATTGTTTCACTCGAGGGGGCTTCGTTCGTTGTGCCTTTTGGGGGCAAGCCCCCCTGCGACCCCCCCGCCCCCACCTCAATCTAGCCTAACCTTACGTACATTTTCAGTGGAATACGGTTTGTGTGACTTTTCATGTCACCATTTTCTTCTAGCAAGTCATTTTCAAATTTTAAATCGCCCGCTCTTTATGCATGCCATTTCAAACTGCCCGCCGGTGACTACACTGTAAAAAATCTGAGTGTAAATTCACTACGCTCAGAGTGGCAAAAAATCCGACCTACGCTGAGAGCAGTGAATTCACTAGCGGCTAGTGAATTGACAGTCAGGTTATCAAATTTGTCATCCGACGGTAACTTCACTAGTGGCTAGTAGTTTTACTAGCGGTTAGTAATTTTCATCGCGTCTAGTGATTATTTTGAATTTAGTGATTAAAATTCGGAATAATTTCTGTTGCATAATAATGCAATTAGTTCGAAATGAGGATTATAATTATAAAATGCATGTAGAATAATAATATTTTTTTATTATTCAGTAATAAAAATATTTTCATGAATGAAAGCGAAGTTGTGGTCCCACTTCTGAGGTCTGCACATAAAAAAGTCGAACTGCAATATACAATCATTTTCAATACGACCAGAATGTCGAAGTTCAAATAATAAGAGGAAGCAGTTGCGGAAATAATTGCGAATACGAAAATATAATCAAAGTTTCGAGGTCTAAACACATATGTAAGTTGGAATAAAGAAAAGGGGCTAAGGACCGAAACGGCAAGGTCGCTTTTTTCTTGAAAAGCGACCCTTGCTGATCTTACTGTGGCGTTCCTGTGAGCTATAGCTCTTTTTTTTCATGCCAACTCTCATATATGGCGAAAAATGAACAAATTGAGGGAATTTCGGTCCGAAACGAACAAAGTCGCTTAACATACTGAAACTGTGAAGTTTTTTCATTCCGCGCCACATATATAACAGTCAGAAAGAAACTACACTGTAAATCCAAGTGTGTTATCTTGTGGTAAATTTTAACACACTTTATCGTGTGTCAAAATTTCCTATGTTAAAGCATAGGAAAAAGTTTTACACGCATTAACTGTGTCCCTATGCTTTAACATGGAACACACGTTAAAGTGTGTTAAAATTGACCACGAGATAACACACTTGGATTTGCAGTGTAGTACAAATACTTTTGAATAGATACATATGAATACAGCCACAATGTCCATGTCCAAGTAAATGTTAAAAAATTACAATCTAGTTAAGAATTCTTATATCAATACGACCAGAATGCCAAGATTACGCTTATACAAAGTCAATGAAACAGTCGAAACACTTATGCAAAACTAGTACGGATACTTGATCCGAATACATATCAATACAGCCACAATGCCGAGTCATCCGAATGTACAAAAGAAACGAAAAATCAGTTGAGTCGAAAAGCGTGCGAGTTGAGCTGATAAATGCACGTCCTCGCAGGGAAGTCAAAGTTTAGCCATCTATCCCATCGGCGAAGAATTTTTTCAAAGAAACCTGAAACAGTCGATTAAAAATCAAAATATGCTCGAATCAATTCAAAAGTCACCAGTCATTGAAATTTAATTTATCCTGTTTGTAAAATTTTATTACTGTCGATTGTTATTGTAGAATTACTCTTTTCGTGGGACTTACGTTGCTTAAATTGAGAACGCAGTTGAACAGAGCAGATGAGTACGAAAACCGTGCGAGTTAAGCTGATAAATGCACGTCCTCGCACAGAAGTCAAAGTTTAGCCATCTATCCCATCGGCGAAGAATTTTTTCAAAGAAACCTGAAACAGTCAAGTAAAAATAAAAATATGCTCGAATCAATTCAAATTTGCCAGTCTTTGAAATTCATCATAATATTTGCTCCGAATTTTTAAAATTTCTGTACAATTTTCCAATTTTGTGACCGAAACTTGAATTGCTATACGAAATTTTAGGTTATGTGTGACGACAAATTCGTCGCACAAACTGCATTGGATTTAAGTCGCCGGTTATTACGAACATACTTATTTTCGATGAAGTCACATTCCCATCTATAACTCATGTCAAACAAAATACCAGAAAAAATATACATCTGAATTGTTTAATTTTACCTTGGATAGCTGGCTGATGCACTCGACTGATGCCACTAACGCTGATGAGCTTGTGGGCGTCGACTCCTTTGTGCGCAAAGGTGCGTTTTGTGTTGGTAACGTAAATTGAATGCACTCAACACTATACTAATAAATTTTTAATAATTATTAACGCGATTACAGCGTTTAGAGCCGATACGAGCCACGATAATGGACGATGCACAAGAAATTAATTTTTCTAGCGAGATTGTAATTTTAATCGCGTCACTTTGCAATCGCACATGTAAATTTACTAGCACGCTAGTAAATTTCCTATCAGGACTGAAATTCGCTAGAAGATAGTAATTTTACCATCGCTAGTAAATTCACTACGCTCAGAGTGGGTCGGATTTTTTGCCACTCTGAACGTAGCGATTTCACTAAGCGATAGTGAATTTGTCCGCCGCTAGTAAAATCGCTACGCTGAAAACATCATATTCGCTACCTCGTAGTACTGTAACGCGCTCCGCTAGTAATATTACTACGCTTAGAGCAGTAAACAATTTACTATCCGGCTAGTGATTTTCACCTGGATTTTTTACAGTGCACTGTCATCTGAGATTCAAACGCGCCAAGTTTGAATCAAACATTTTATGGTGAGCGATAAAAAAAGTATCATTGCGACCGCTTCTGAATTGCGACCACTGAGTTAATTTCACATTGAGACGAATGTATTCTTCCGAATAATTACAGAGGCCCTCTTGGCTCTTATATATCTTTTGGGGCCTCACAGCTGAATTCACCGAAACTCAAGAAAATGTAGACGGAAGACCGATATTCTCGAATGCTGTTTGAAATTTGAATAGTTAATGTAGATGAAAATCAAGACGAGAATCTTGTATAAAAATTTGCGAAAAATGTTACAATATTCTTCATTCAATATTTATTTGTCGACTTTTACGATTCAATTATATTTTTCCGACGTTTCGGGCACAGCTTTGGCCCCTTTTCAAGGTCTGCAAACCGCAGTTACAGTTTTACAATAAAAAGTTTTAGAATAACATTAGTACATTATCCTCTTGTTAAAAGTTACCGAAAATTAGTGTGAAAATCCACGAAATTCTTGTCCATAAAAATATTCAATTCCTTCGTATCCTGTAAAGAGTCATTAACTATTTTTAAAACCAAATTTACGAACCGATAAACAATCAAAGTTAGTCTAATATTGAATTTAATTCACCTATTTTTTGTGTATGCGTCCAAATGATTATTTAAACAAAAACGTATACTAAATATTGAAACACTTGGACGAGAAGGAATTTATCGTCAAAATACCAGCTACCTCTTATTTAACGGAGATTCTTCGCTGTACTGACCGAAATTTCGTGTATATTCACAAGTCATTATGTCGTGGTGTTTACAATAGCCACCGTGTCGCAATCTCTGGTTGAATTCTCGAAGTAATAAGGCAGTAAGGAGTCGTGAACATATAAATTACAATAAAGTTGTTGAAAAAGAAGTCATAAAGGCCATAATTAAATGTATTTAATCAAATTATCATAAGCTACATTAAGATCTTCAGTGTCTTTTTGCTTATTCAAGGCCATTTTTCCTTCTTTATTTAATGAATATCATCTCTGAGATTAGGCGCTTTTTTAGATTTTTTTCCTCGTCGAGGATCTGTATATTATCCCAGTGCATATCATGACCTGCTCGCTAATCACAGACAGATTATCATAGTTACTAATAATGTCATTCATATGTTCTTTTTTCCTTTTTTTCAGATGTCTTTTCGTTTGTCCCACATAAGCTTTGTCACAAATTCCACATGGGATTTTGTAAATCACATTTCTTTCCTGTCCTTTCTCCAATTTGTCTTTCCCTGTTTTAATTATGTCATCTAATTTATTCGGTATTTTGTCAATTATCCCAATTTCATGTTTTTTCAGATTTTTTCTCAGAATTTCAGTTATGCCTTTTACGTAAGGAAGAACGATGTTTTTCTTCATTCTTTCTTCTGTTGTAATTATTGCTGTTGTTTCATTATTGTCCATTAGCTTTTTTATTCTTTTTGAAATATGTTCATTAATTAGTTCAACCGGGAAATCATTGTTTTTTAGGAGGGACTTTATGAATTGAATATTCTCCTCATGAAATGATTTGTCAGATAACAATATTCCTCTGTCTACCAAATTTGTAATTATACTGATTTTATACTTTAGTGGATGAATTGAAAAAAAGTTTATGTATCGTCCGGAAAAAGTAGGTTTTCTGTACCAATTTGTAATGAGTGAACTATTATTGGATTTTATGATCGAAACATCAAGAAAATTTAATGAGTTATTTAATTCTTTTTCTATTGTGAATTGTAATCTTTCATGATAATTATTAAAGCTTGTAAGGATTGTGTCTACTCTATTTTTTGGTATAATGGTGAAAATGTCATCTACATAGCGTTTGAAAAAAGTTGGCGAGAAACCAATGTTTTTCAAACACTCTGTTTCCAAGTCATCCATGACTATGTTTGACAAAATTGGAGAAAGGGGTGAGCCCATGGGACTGCCAAAAGTTTGTGCGTAGTATATGTTATTGAAAGTGAAACTTGTATTATCAAGAATTGTCGATACCGCTCCAAAAAATTCATTTTTAGGAATTGTTGTTTTACGTTCCAAATGTATCCATCTTTTTTCCAAACCCTTCAAGACTAAATCTTTTGGAATGTTAGTAAAAAGGGATTTTACATCCAGTGATATTAACACATCATCATCGGACATTTTCGTACCCCTTAACAATTTTACCAGTTGCCAGCTATCTTTTATATACGATTCTGGTTTCGGCAGATTATTTTCCAAAATAAATTGAAGATGTTTGGCTAAGTTATAAAATGGACTATCTATGGATGATATGATAATTCGTAGTGGAAAATTTTCCTTATGAATTTTTGGGAGACCGTAGCATCTTGGTATGTTTCCATTATCACGAGCGCAATTAAGTCTATTGTATTCATCTCTGTCAATGATGTTGTTGTTTTTCCATCTTTTCAAAATCTCGAATAGTGCGGAATGAGACTTATTTAAAGGACTCTTTTTTAACTGCACGTATGTATCTTTGTCATTAAGTAATTCTAACATTTTGTTGTTATAATCATGGCGTTCCATGATAACAGTTTTTTGTCCTTTGTCTGCTCTCGTAATAAGTAGATCTTGATTTTCTTTCAAAAAATCATAACATTTCTTCGCTTCATTGCTGAATCTCTTATCGAAATAAGTTACATGTTTTTTTCGTTTTAAAAATTGAGTAACGCTATTAGCAAAGTTATTTCTTTCTTCATTTAGTAACTCGCTGGCGATTTTTCCCGAGTTACTTTCGAAATTCTTAATTAATTCAACAATAGGTGTTTGTTTTATTGTATTAATGGGTTTTCCGAAATTTGCTCCCAAACTTATTATTTTGTTGACATAATTAGGAATGCTTTTGTCAGTAAGATTAACTACCCAATCGTTGTTATTCTTCGAGAAAAACTGTTTCGTTTCACATTGTTTGCTGAAAAGTCTATTGAATTTAATATGGAATTTATTGTATAATTCTCTATTATAGTTACTAATCTTTTGTGCATTTGACTGAAAGAAATTATGTAGAATATGATGTGGTAGATATGAAAATAGATAATTTTCCAAATCATGTGTTTTGTAAACATGGTAATTAAGATTGATGTTACTATCCTCGATTTCAAGATTCAGGAATTTGATTTTTTCCTTTTCTTGTAACGTCCTATACTTCTTATTAACACTTTTACTAGTAAAACTAATGTTATTAAACTTTAAATTGAGTATATGTGAGGGTAGAATATCTGAACGTCGGCACTTAGTCAAGAAGTTGAGTTGATGACGTAGTAGTTGTATCTTCAAAACTGATGTAATCCACTCCTTGAGATAGATAGTTGTTTCATTCCCGAACCTTCCAGACGTCCAATTGAAAAATCCTTCCCTCTTAGGCATATTTCTCAGTGCTCAATGCCAAATTAATTAATTAGCAAATTAATTAGTGATTAGCGAGCATAGAATAAACCCAGGTCATGATATGCACTGGGATAATATACAGATCCTCGACAAGGAAAAAAATCTAAAAAAGCGCCTAATCTCAGAGATGATATTCATTAAAAAGGAGGGAAAAATGGCCTTGAATAAGCAAAAAGACACTGAAGATCTTAATGTAGCTTATGATAATTTGATTAAATACATCTAATCATGGCCTTTATGACTTCCTTTTAAAAAACTTTATTGTAATTTATATGTTCACGACTCCTTACTGCCTTATTACTTCGTGAATTCAACCAGAGATTGCGACACAGTGGCTATTGTAAACACTACGACTTGATGACTTGTGAATATACACGAAATTTTGGTCAGTACAGCGAAGAATCTCTGTTAAATAGGAGATAGCTGATATTTTGACGATAAATTCCTTCTCGCCTAAGTGTTTTAATATTTAGTACTCGTTTTTGTTTAAAATAATCATTTGGACGCATACACAAAAAATAGGTGAATTAAATTTGATATTAGACTAACTTTAATTGTTTTTTCTGTTCGCAATTTTGGTTTTAAAAATAGTTTTTGACTCTTTACAGAATACGAAGGAATTGAATATTTTTATTGACAAGAATTTCGTGGATTTTCACATTAATTTAAGGTAACTTTTAACACGAAAATAATGTACTAATGTTATTGTAAAACTCTTTATTGTACAACTGTAACTGTGGTTTGCAGACCTTGAAAAGGGGCCAAAGCTGTGCCCGAAACGTTGGTAAAATAAATTTGAATCGTAAAAGTCGACAAAAAAACAAAAATATTGTTATATCGACGATTGAGGAACCATTCCTAACAAATAATTAATGTACTTTGGTGAAAAAGATCGAATTATTCAAAATGTGAATGAAAATTTATTGTTTTTAATAAATTTTTGATGAATTTGACATTGAAATTGATAACTGATAAACAAAGTAAACGAGAATAATAATGTTTTTGAGACACTTGGAAACGCTATAAAATTTGTAATGAATAATAACAATAATAATTGAAATTCTGGAAGCAAATTTTCCCAATTTCTAATAGAATTTCTATCTAAACCGTTGCACCAACAAAAGATGTATTTTTTGAAGAATTTAATATATTTTTTTGGGACGAAACGAATTCTTTTTAATGTAAAGCCGAAACAAGCATGCTAATTGATTTTCAAATTGTAAGAACGTTTCTCGATTTCTTCTTGACTAAGTTTTTTGACCGGATAATTATGGAATAATTTTAATGGCCAAATCGATTGAATCGTCGGCAAATCCGGTGCGATATCGATGAAACGCCGCGAGCTGGAAAGGATAACTGATACGATAACCGTAGTTTGATGAGACGTCTGAGCACGGGAAGTAACAACAACCCCGTGTTAACAGTTAACGTGGTCAACGGCGCGTGCACCGCGATCCACATACGAAACAGTGCGAGTTTCTTGAGCACGAGCCGCGTCTCTCAGTTGCCGATCGCGCATCTTCCGCCGCGAGTCTTTTTTTTTTTCGCTTCTTTCGAGCCCGAAAATGTGAGGATCGAATCTTTCGGGGAAATCAGAGTCGGCTGCATGATTTGGATACTTCGACTCGTTTTGGTGAGCCAAAAAAGAACGTTTTGACATTGATTAGAAGAACATTGTATTTAAATTGAGTTGCAAGTGCGAAATCTTGCTTTCGAAGAAAAAAACTGCGGGGATTAAATCCAGGAAGTCGCGCTCGATGCGAGTAATTGTTGCATGGGAAAAGAGGAGGAAAAGCGAAGTAACTCGGCGATGAATATTCACTTCTTTTGACGACCCACGCTGACGCTCCCACAATTTGTACGTGTAACGCGTGTAAACCGTCATAAAAGGAGTGCTAAAGGCGAGATTTTGTACCTTGCGCTGGCTTTATTGATTCGGTCACTCTTCTTTTCATTCCTCCCTTTTTTTCACTTTCGCGGCGGTCTTTGTTGTGTTTTAAATCTATTTTTCTTCGATCGGGGAATTCGGGTTTTTTTTACGAGAACCGAAACAGCGTTGGCGACGCGCCCACGTGCTTGATGCAGTTTGCCCACGCTTCGCGATTTTTTGGGCCCCGAAGAACGTTAAAGATTTCTTGCTTTCGAGCGGGGACGTGAAAAATGAATAGAAATGCGCGATTTCTTGGTATATGGGGCACGTGGTTTAGATTCGAGCATCATTGTGACGGCGCGGTTCGTTCAGCCAGCTTCCCCAGTTTATTTTTCCCATTCCGAGCATCGACCGAGCAACCTACCGACCTACTGGCGAGTCCGGATCACTTCTGAAACTCGAGTTGCTTTTATGCTTAGAAAGTGCAACTGCCAACTCGAATTCTGATACAGTCAAATTGGATAAAATAGCGGGACAAATTCCGATGTTTTCGGCGATTTCGTGAGCTTATTTCGGCTCCGTGAAAAACATTTTGAAAGTCCAATAGGAATCTTGAAAAATGATGCAAAAATCAGTTTTTTAGAGGGCTGAAAAATGTTAATTTTTCGATCTTTTTCGACGATTTTTTGATTCAATAAATGCATGCTCAGAAAATTGAATAATTGAAAAAGTTTTTTCCGATTTGACACATATTTCGTGGAGAATTTTATGAGCTAAAAACTGATTTTTTGTACTTATTTTCCAAGATGGCGGCTCGAGCTCGACAATGATGTGTTTTATAGGATGCTCGTCAATTTTCCCGCTTTGTTTGATTTACCTGGGCCACTCGGGAATGCAGAATTTGATTTTTATTGGGTTTTGATCGGCGCGTTTCGGCTTTGTTAATTCAAGAGCGAGCCGGAGTGGAAACGTTGTTTATTTCCTACTCAAATTCCATTAATTCAAACATGTGTATCATTACGTATTCCGCGTGGGCAGTGTCCATGGCCGGGATACATGCGGATTAACTTTTATAAGGAGCGTACGTGATTACATATGGGCACCTTCGAATTTCTACTAGGCCGTAATTTAGGAGTCGAGCATTTCTTCTCGGAAAGACGTTAGGATTTTTCTTTTCGTCTTTCTGGAACAATTACTAAGGCTCGTTTTTATTGGGGGAGGAATTAATGTTTTTTTATGTATTGGAAAACGTTGTAAAGGGGTTTTATATTTTCTGGAACTGAAAAGTATAAACAATTTATCTCGCAGCTTTTCAGATTTTTGTAGTGATTCAAAAATGAAAAATAAATGCAAATTGTTTGCACCATTTCCCGAAAATTCTTTTATTTATCTAAAGTCCAATTTCCCATCAGAATTTCTGAAAAAGTTACAAATTCGAGTGTCGACTCGATTTTAATTAATTAATTATTGAATTTATCGCGCGCCGGGTTTTAAAGTGCAACGAATCCGCGTTTATTTTGGTCTCGGCGATTAGATAGCGCGCTGAAACAACGTCTAGTTCTAGAGCAGTCGGGCGGCTCTGTGACAACAGCTCGACGATCTCACGATGACACCGTATCTTTTTATAGACAGAGTTACGTCGCGAGCATATAATACACACGTGTTACACGCCGCATGCTCGCGTACGACGACGCTGATCACCTTATATCGGCAAACATTACGCTCCCAATTATTAAACCTCTGCGAAAATTATTATTCCTTCGTCTCAAACGTCATTTTTGCATTTTAAAAATTAAAAAAAACGTGAAATATCGCGGAAAAAGGCGTCTCAAGGGTCGTCGAGTGCCCTTGATAATCTCGTTGAAAAGTACAATGAGGAATTGCTCCGTGTGCAGATAACGCACGTTCCGCCAATAATAACGATTTTTTTGTCACACATGCACAAAAAGCGCCAGTTTTTATACTCGCGGAGAATTTTGTCGCGGCAAAAACTGCGCCTTCCGTTGATTATTACGAAAAATGCGGTGTGTGGCATGTGCGAGATGGATTTTTTGGCGAATGCGAAAAAAGCCATTTATTTGCCCTTGTTACGGAATGTACTATTATGTAATGCTCGTGGAAAAGTGCACTTTTGCGCCACTGTACTGTCGCGTTTCTCCTGCGCGCATGCGCGTTTTCCTTCGGCTCGTAAAACTCGCGCGACTCGGGCACTTATTGTACTTCGAACATTCTTTGTGGGCGCGTGTCACGTCACAAAGAACTTGCGAAACATGATATTGTTACATGAAGTGTGGTGCACTATATAATATTTTTATTGAGATGGAAAATAAGGGTTGTCTTTTGTTCCAGGCCAAGCAACGCGCCTCCGTAAAATGGCTTCTTTCGAAAGCGTACAACAACCGAGTTCCAGAGAAACTGCAGGAACCTTATTATCGGGATCACGAGGTGAGAAATGATACGTTTATCTTAATTAATTGAAGGCTCAGCGTTCGATCGGCTCAAAATTATTACCCTTGTGGCTTTTTTGGGAAGGAAAATATGAAAACGACCGTAGTTATTTGATAAAAAATACTAGATTGCATGAAATTGTTTACTTTTTTCCAATAACATTTCGTTTTCATGCCTGTCGACCGGGCTTAAAATCACGAATTTTTAGTGATGACGTCATCGCGGGAAAATGCGATGCCCTGGCATCAATTTTCAACGATGACATCATGCCATTCTTCAGGCTAAAAAAATTTAAACATGTCGAAATCGTACATGCGTTGTACAAAATATCGCGTGTGTTTCGGGGGACAAGGTCTTTTTACGCCTCGTGCTATTTGCAAACAAAAAGACCCGTTTTGTCCCTTTGATGCGCGGTATACTATTTGAAGGTTTTTGACGTCGAAAAAGTCAACGAGGAAAGTTGAGCGGCGTAAAACTTCCAGCGGCAAAGTTGTTCCTTCGGGTCTGAAGAATATTGTTACGAAATTTTTTGGTGAAATAATGAAAATTGGAGAGACTGTGGAGTTTTATAGAAAAGCGTGATTGACGCGGCGCCAAATCGCCGCGCTTTTTTAGATTTCTTGCAAGCATAGCGTTTTTGCCGGCGCTTGTGAGCGCTACAAACATCGGAATGGGCAAGTTTTAATATTTTTGTTGACTTTGTTTATTGCGAACAAGAAGTACAATTTTTAATCAATTTTTAATCAATTTTGATTAAAATTTTTTGCCTTATTCTCAGGTAATTTTCTGTCTCGACTTGCTGTCGTCGCGCCGCCGCGACAATCACGATTATAAAGTTCCAGAGTTTCTACAATTTTCATTATTTCGAGAAGAAATTGCGTGAAAAAATTCTTCAAACCCTAAGGAACAACTTTGCTGCTGGAAGTTTTGCGTCACTCGACTTTCTTTGCTGACTTTTTCGATTTTTATCTTGCGAAACATGAATTTTGTACGCATTGATTTGCAATTAAAAATTACTTGTTTATTATTTCATCCATAATTTATTTATATTTAAAAAAACATTAAAATTTTTTTCTCGCGAACAAAAAGATCTACAAAAAAATTGTATTGGAAAAAAATGCCCTGTACAATTCTATACAACGTAGTATTTTTTTATTCGTCATTTTCTTTTTTTTCTTCCCAAAAAGCCATAATTTTGCGCCGGTTGAAAATGTGAAGTGGAAAAGATGCTGATTGAGGAATAAATTTCAGGACCAAGAGCACTTGAAGCCATTGATAGTGCAATCCCTGGCGAACGCGGAATTGTACTGCCTGGCGTTGGCCAATATTTACTCGGACCCGAACTACCACAACCAGAATCATTTTGGGATCCTGCAGGCCCTTGCCAGGAAGGGCGTTTACGTCGGGGAGCCCAACAGCAGCACTCCCCTCACGGAAACGGTTCTCATACAAAACTCGCCACTCAAAATGGTACTATTTTATCGGCCATTTTTATGTAATAAAATATTTTGAAAACAGCGACAATTTATTGATATGCAAACTTGGATTTTCAGTCCGCACATATGGCTGTGATAGAGGGCCTGATGGTCCTGTACGCTAAGGAAGTGGTAACCGGCGACCGAGTGGTGACGGCGATTCAGCGGTTCGAGCCCCAAGCCCGATTAGAATTTCCCGCGGACCACGAAAAAGGATTGTTATTATGGATAAGTTACGCGTCGCGAGCTCTCATCGCAAAGATTCAATTGGAGGAGGACAAGACGCGTTTACCGGAGCTTCCGGCCGCCAAAGACTTCCAATCCTTGTGCGACGGCGTCGGATTGGCCGCCGTCGTCGCTTTTTACTGCCCCGGAGAACTCAACTGGCTTGATATCCGGGTTTCTAAAAGACCATCCGTCGCCGACGCGCTTCACAATCTTTCCCTGGTGCATGCGTTTTGCGCTAGGTGTTTGCCTTATTCCATTTTTCACATGCAACCGGAAGATGTGACTTACATGAGAGGGTGGGCATTTGTTTTGTCATTCCAGTGTAAATTGTAACTTTGCTGTATCCGTTGCTGTCTAAATTACTTTTTGTTGAGAAAATGTTGGAAGTTGTAAAAATACAAGGTGTAAATTTGCAGATCCATGAAACAAAACCTGGTGGTGTTCCTGGCGGATATGTACAACGTCCTGGAAATTCACCCGGCGAAATGCGTGCGTTATCCTGGCGAGGAGAGGGCGCGTCAGTACCTGGATGGTGAGTTCGAAGACTTGGAATCACTGCACTTCGTGGAAGAAAGGAAAGGGTCTGGGGATTCGGTTAACTGTACAATGAAATTCTGAACTTGGTGGCGGGTCGCATGTTTTCTTGATAATTTCATTGGTTTCTGTTTTCATCACTTCATTCGTAAACTGGTATTTCGATCGCGGGAGAAACTTTTTCTCCGCGCTTGAAATGGTTTCATGCTTCTTATTCTATTCACCATTGGATGGAACAAAGTGGGAAAAAGGGGATATAATTTTAAGTTAATGGGTTGACTATTTTTATGTATTTCAATGGCGTAACCTTCTCGATGCTTGACAACAACGCTTACTCTTCAACACTGAAAATGACTTGGGTGCAGAGTGCCCGCGCAATAGTCACGGCGTGGCTCATAAAAGAAGCCTGCCGCAATCCGTAACTCCGATACCTGATCTGAGAAGCAACCTCTCGGAATCCGCACCAGGTTTCAAAGGTATCAAAGGCCCTCGAAAGTCCTTCGAATAGCCGCTTTTGTGTTCTCCGTCTTTTTTATCTAGAAGATGAAGAAACCAAATTTCCGTGTCAAGGACGATACGAGACGCATGGCCCTTGAAAGAGGGGATATTTACTTGTAAATGGGATCACTGCTTTTACAGGATTTCGCTTGCCTTTGCTTTCTTGCACGACATCCTTTTTTTAATCGAAGGACTTTTGGCTGATAATCCAGATGAATTGAATTAAATGGCGGGAAAAAGTATTCCGATGTTTTTGAAAATTTGGGCTGTCTATGAAACGTCGCTTGTTTATAGGAGCCGAGTTGGAGCCGCCATCTTGGAAAAAAGGAACGGAAAATCAGTTTTGCAGCTTCAACTCGCGAAGGGTTGAAAAGTTTTATTTTATGGTTATTGGGTTCTTTACAAAATTCATATCTTGAGCTTTTTTTTTGTTAATTTGCAACGGTTTAGCTAGAAATTCTATTTTGAATTGAAAGAAATAATTTTTCAGCATTTTGATTATTTTATTTTTATTTTTATAACACTTCCAAGAGTCTAAAAAACAATTAGAAATTAGAAATCCGTTTTTATTTTTGTTTTTATCACCACTTTTAGTTAAGTATCTGTTGTTAATTGTGGAATCAATAATTGCATTAACTGTGCATTAAAAACAATGAATCAAAATTTGTGATTAGAAAGTCAGTCACCTTTTTAATCATTCGATTAATTTTATGACATATCGATTAATCGATTTTTTCACGAAACGATGTAATTATATGTACATTTTATTTTATTTAAAAAATATCATTTTTACAGCCAGATCATTAAAAAAGTTTTTCTTCGATGTCAAACCGAATTTGCGGCCAAACCGTTACATTGAGGAAAAAATGCATCGAAACATATTTTGTAGAGAATTTTATAAGCTATAATTATTGTGATGAACATCAATTAATTATTGCCAACCCTTTCTGAGTTAGAGCTAAAAAACTGATTTTTTGTACTTATTTTCTAAGATAACGACTCGAGCTCGACTCCCATTGGTGAGGATTTTTGATACGTTTTATAGGATGCTCGCCAATTTTCAGAAACACCCGAATTGTTCGGCAGAAATTTATTAAATTTGTCTGAATCATAACGAAAAGATTTGACTTTTACGTTTCTTCAATTTCTTTGCGACACTTGACTTTCCGTTTTTTTGCTTTTCTTTCGAAACGAGAAATATCGTTCATTGCCTGCTTTGAAAAACATGAAATTTGTTGTGTAGCTTGAAAAAGAATCTTATCATATCAAATTTAACAAAACTTTTTATTTGTAGTTCCGAAAGTGTCCTCGGGAATCGTGAGAAAATCTCAGTCGTTGCAGCAAACTGCGGAGAACTACGTGGTCGACGAGAGGTCCGAAAATCCGCGCATTTCGAATACCAAAAAACGAAACAATAATTCTTTTTTCGAATTTCAGAAGAGCTGGAAGCGAGGATGGTTTCGTGGTACATCGGGGCCGAGGCGTGCCGACATTGAGTTCCGTGGCCGATGAAAAAGCCAGAGCCGAGGCCGCTGGCCGACCCAGTAATTGGGAGGACCAGCGACGAAGTTCTTACGCGGGCCGCAGATCGAGACGCAACAGCATCAGCGACGACTCTCAATTAACCATCGAAAACTTTGGCGGATCTCAGGTAATCCACCCAAAAACATTTGTATGTCCAACCGATCTTTCAACTTTTTTGTATTCACAGGATAACCTGCATAATTTCGGACGTAACCCGGACAAAGAAGTGGGGGCACACATCGGCAAACACAATAATATCGAGCCCCCAACGCTCCCGGCGCGTTCGAGCGTGCAAGACGTTTATGGAAGCGGCATGCAGCTCATTATCGCCGACAACGGTTACGGGAACGACGAACCGCCGCCGCGGCTTCGAAGACACGTGTCAAATTCCAATCTTGACAACGTCGGGATCAAGAATATTCTACATTCCAACGAGAAGAACGACGTGGAAACGGAGAGCACGAAAATGGCGAGCTTCGCGAACCTCGCGAGGCAGAATTTGAATTTTACCGAGCAGGAACCGAAGGAGGCGAATCTTCCGGCGCGGAATCTTCCGAAGCAGGGTCAGAGTAATGGGAACGTGGAGAAGAAGACGACTTTCGCGACGCTCCCGAATACTACGACGTGGCAGCAGCAGGGAAATCAGCAGACGCAGCAATCGGACAGGCAACTCACTGGTACCCGGGATTTTTGGAAATTGGCTTTGGAGAATGGAGGAAGATTCTGAGATGATGGTTTTGATTGTAGATGAAAACGGAAGCCCGGCAGTCACCGCGTCGGAATTGAACAAGATTCGGTTAAAGCTGGAAGAGAAAAGACGTCACATAGAGAACGAGAAGAGAAGAGTCGAGGTCGTGATTTCGAAACAAAGGCAGAAGGTCGGGAAAGCCGCCTTTTTGCAAGCGGTCACGAAGGTAAACGATACTCGGAAGAAGTAGACATAGTTTTTGTATGATGACTGAAGCGCTGAGGTGATGGTCTTTGCTTTTTTTTAAATTGTATCGTAGACTGTGTCATTACTCATTGCGTTAAATGTAGAAAAGTACGCCCTTTCCTGGGATGATTGTCTGACTAATTCCTCGAAAAAAGAACTTTGTTTTTTTGTAAAATTTGCTTCGAATTGGAGGAAAAAATTCTTGTCCGGGGTCACTTGTCCTGTGTTGGTGTGGTGGCTGAATGTGTGAGTACTTAACATGGCACGCTGGGATGGTTACAGGGTAAAGTTAAGTCCCCTTCGTCGTCGACTTCGGGCGGGGATGACGACAGTCCCATGGAAGTGGGCCGACTCACCCCGATGAGCTCTGGCTCTGCCGGAGAAACCCCTGTAAGAGACGAAGCGACCCAAGAAAAACCACAGCGGCCCTTTTCCCTTAAGGTAAAACCGCTCGGCCAATCAAAACTCGGGAGTCCTCTTCGGCGAGTGTCTCTGGTTTAATCTGTGTCCGCTATTTATAATTTTTGGATCATGTTTCGATCCGTAAACTCCTTTGAAAATGAGATCTCATTTCGACGCAATTGTTATGGAAGAAATAAAAATTAACGTTGAAAAAGGAAATTGCATTTTTGAAACTCGGTCGGTAAAAAGGAGTTCACGGAATCCTCTTGAAGAAAGCCATGCATGGACATTTTTAACTTTTTAGTGACTAGAACCTAGATTTGAAAATTTGCTTCTGAATGGCTTCGGATTACACATTTTCTTTGTAATATTTAGAAGCATGGTCTTTTGGTCTTTTGTATTTGTTCATAACTATGAATGAGTAATATTTCGTCGCAGAAACTTTGTTTATCCATTAACTCGTGTTTATGTAAGAAAAAAGACCTTGACATCTTTGCATATACAGAAGACATCTTTTATTGATCAAACAGATGAATATGAATTCCGATGCTTACTCGATCTCGAAACGTAATCCGCCAAAGTCCATTTTTCACGTTTTTGTAAAGTTTCGTTTGTGTGTGTGTGCGTGTGCGTGCATTAATCCTTGAAGTTGCGAAGAAAATTAATCTCGTTTTAAAACTTTTTTAGGAAATCGGCGAAGACGTCCGGGACGTCGAGCACAAGTGGCTGGAGCAGGATGGAAATGCGCCCTTCGTCGAGACCCGGCGCACTCCGGACATCGAGAGCATGGACCTGGATCAGTGCCATCAATCAGTTTCACAGTAAGTCGAGAAAATTTTCTATAATTTGGAAAAACCCCATAATCGTTTTAAATACACTCTTTGTCGTTTTCTTTTTACGAGCAGAATGAATTCCAGTCTGAGTGAAATCCAAGCCGACATTCAACGCCTGACGAGTCAGCAGAGTCAAATTCAGCAGCAGCATTTGATGACGCAGCATCAGCAACAGATACAGCAACTCCAGCAGCTGCAGCAGAGTCTCAATCAACAACATTTGCAGGTCAGCAGAAATTTTTCTAATTCAATTAAATCAATGAGGACGTTTTTATAAACGAGAGAAATTTTTTGCAGAGTTATGGAATGCCTGCCACGAGATTGCCTGATCCTCAACAAGGGCAGTTTTATTTGCACGATCAACCTCAACTGACGAGAAGAACGTGGGGCCAGTTATCACCGGCTCATAGTTTAGCGAACGAAATGGCAGCGGTCGGTTATCCCCAGTCCATCGATCCTCGCTACGCTCCCCAAGCTCAAGGTGGAGCCTTTTTCTTCAGTTTTCTGTTGTATAGATTGAGGCGAATATTAAAATTACATTTTTGTCCGTAGTTCATCAGCAAGATCCGAGGTTATATCAGGACACGAGATCTTGGAATATGCACCCAAGTCCGGCTCAGCACAAGGGCTTCGTACTCCACGACACGAGTCAGGAACAACGGTACCTCAATGGCGGCGATCACAGTCTTTGTAATAATCAAATGAATCATCCGATTCCTCCGTATCAGGCTTCTCAGACGATTTTCAATCAGATGACACCTCCAACTGCTAGTCCCCAGCATCGTAATGCTGTGAGCAGATCAATTGCTTTCATAAATCGATCGAGAAAATAGAGCGAATTTGATAAAAGAAAAACTTGTTCCAGGTTCATCGAATAAGTCAGCTCATGAACGAAAGTTCGGAACCAAAGAGGCCAATGGTGCACACCATGCAAATGCCGAGCGAGAGCACGATGGACAAACGACAGATCGTAGCGTTGCATTCGTCGGTGCCAGCGCCGTCCGTCGATGATATGGAACCTCAGAATATTTCTTTCATTGGTATACTTGTCGATTTTTGTTTTTTCTTCGTTGTCTAAAAATTGCTTGCTTTTAGGAAACGACGATGACATCTCGCAAGGAATCCGAGCTTTGAACATCACATCCGGAAGTAGAACGTACAGAATACCTTCGCCGACGAGGCCGACGATATCGCGAAATTCGTTTCAGCCTCACTCGTCGCTACGAGAAGCTTCGCCATCGCCTTCGAGTACTCCGGAAGCTGCTCCGCTCGCCTCGGATGACATCGGGGAAAAGGGCTTTTACATCTCCTTCGACAACGACGCGCCGAAAAAGCCGAAACCCGCGCTGCGAACGAAAAAGGCGTCTCCTAAAAAAGTACTTGTTAATCGACAAAACGTGTTCTTTCATTGACATTCATGGTCTTTTGTTTTTTTAGGAACGGAGCGTGTCCGCGTTTATGGAATTGGAAGATTATTCCACGGGTTCTCCTTTTGAGCGGCAACGTCAGGTTGAAACGCAAAAGATCGATAGAGATAAACAAAGACAAGCCGAGGAAAGAGAATACATGAGGCAAGAAATGAGGGATAGGGAATTGCAAAAGGAAATTGCTAAAGAAAGACAAAGGGAGAATGTGGAAGAACGACAAGCTCCTGGAGTCGGCCTCGTTATAGGAAATCAACTGGCGAATCTCGACCCTGTAAATTTTGAGTTTCTTTCTTATTTGCGGAATCGAATGTTAAATTTTTTATTCCGATTTGTAGAATTCTTTGGACAAGATGGAACGGAAAAAGGAACAAATCATGCTTTTGTCGTTGCAACGGAAACAACAGCAGGAGGAATTGAAGCAGCGGAAAGAAGCCGAGGCTCAGGCGAGAAGAGAAAGAGAAAAGTTCAAGGAAGAAGAAAGAGCGAGGAAAAAGGAGGATGAAAGGCAAAGGCGCGCGGTGATCCTGGAACAGTACAAGATCAAAAAAGCCATCGATGAAGCGGAACGAGAAGTTTGCATCGTTTCATTTTTTCAAAGATGCCGAACTCTTGAAGCGGTTGCGTCATGTATTTTTACTGTTTTTAGGGCAAAGTCATAGATAAGGAGTTACTGAACGCGATGAAACCGGCGAAAATGAGACAAAAAGCTACGGCGAGTCGTCCGAGGCCAAAGACGATTCACGTCGACGCCGGCGCGGAGCTTGATTCCGGAGTTCTCACTCCTAGTCGCGGAAAGAAAGGTTCTTCGTCCAACCTCAGCACCGGTACGTCGAGGAATTCTCGTTGATGCAATTTAGGCCCAGATTTCCCGAGACGTAGAGATTTTAGATTTTTCCCCAGATCACACTGTTGAAGTTTATCAATGTTGCTTGTTTATCGCATGGAAAATTCGAACCCGAATGAGCTTTTCGAGTATTGTTTTTATATCGTTTTGACAAAGCTCACAATTTTCTCCCTGAAAAATGTCGAATGATTCAGTCGAATAAGATGAGAAATTATGATCGGAAACATCGGGATTTGTCAGAAATGTGTCTTATTCGTCTGGATCAGAAGCAGATTAGAAAAAAAGTTAGATGAGATCGCGAAAGGTAGAAAGTTTGAGCTGATTTATTTTGCACTAACACTTACCGTAGCATCGCTGTCGTCCCACACGATGAGGCGAGATTACTTCCGGGGTTCGCAGGACAGTTTAACCGCCGCTCATCTCGAGGACCAGCGATCCGGCGCCCTTTATCGGGGTGGAAGCCTCAGGGGTACGCACCACACACTTTTCTCACATTTTTATTTCTCCGGATTTGCCCCGGTTTGAAAATTAGTCCAAGTTTTTATGATTTCGATATACTTTTACAACACGAAAACATGAAACACGCATGCTTTGCAAATTCCCACGTAGAACTGTGAACGATTAGAACAATGATCATGCAGATTTAACAATCCTCGCCGTATTTTTAGTTTCTTCCGTAGATTCTCCGGACGACGGCCGAGGTTCTTCGCCCTGTCGCAGCGCGAATCAACTGGGACGTCGCGGATCCTACAAAACCTCCCGAGGTAAGCTCCGAATTGGGGGGGAAGCATATCGCATCAAGCCCTGTATTTTTCGTTACCATTTTGGCTCAAGCGTAGAATGTATTCTTCGACCCAGGATCGCGTTTATGCTACTTTTTCTTCAGTTGGAACGCAAGGTCGTTCAGCACAATGCACCGAGCTTTCTCGTGTTCCAAAAATGCGCTCGTTATGTTGGATGTTCCCGCAGCCTGCAGCATCCTTGAAATCTTTGTCAAACTTGAATGACGAATTAGACGAAAGAAATGTTCCGGGCGTGAGTTGTAAAAACGCAAACGTGTTGCATTATTGCAGATGCGCAGGAGCCTCAGCAACAGGTTAGAGGCCGGCCTAAATACCCGACTTACCAAAACTTTAAGGGGAGAAAGTCGAATTCGTTGATGAATTTGTGCGGTAAGGAGCACCTGTGATCATGGAATTTACATTTATATCCCTCTACGCGCAGTTCATTTAGTACGCCACAGCTTTTCGAGACGTTTCATTGACGGATTTCATGTCTTATCCGAGCACGTAGTCGCATGTTAGGTTGCAGGTGGCGGCGCGAACAAAGTTCGTTTTTAATTTCTTTTTTTTGGCCCCATTTAGCAGACCTCGCAAAATGTTTTTCTCGGCTTGTCCGCTGTACAGAGATCTGGTCGTGGGTTCGGTGTCGGTGGATGTTCGTTAGCTGTGCATCATTCAATTGCTTTGCGCACTGTGTAAATCATACATTCATTTTTTTTAATTTCAGCTAGTTTTTAGATTTAAATTGGATTCGTGAATTCCGGAACAGGGGAAATCATTTCAACGTCATTCTTGTGTATAATTCTCTAAAATTAATCATTGGGTTTCGGGTTTTTTTCGGTCTTCTTCATTTTCATTATGATCCAGGCTAATTAGACGAAATTTTGATGTTTCTGAAAATTTCTGAGCTTAATCGGTTCGGCGTTTTACGAAACATCGAAAGTTCTCGCTAATGGGAGTCGAGAAAAAACTCGAGATATGTATTTTGTAAAGAATTCAATAAGCTGTATTTTTTCTTAACCATAAAATGAACATTTTCCTTTTGTTAAAGATGGTGGTTGTAGCTCGATTCCTATTGGTGGGGACTTTTAATGTGTTTTCTAAAGAGCCGAAATAATGCTTACTAATTCTCAAAAACATTGGAATTTTTACCGCTATTTTATCTAATTTGACTGGATGATTATTGGCAATGGCCGTTTTTTGACTCATCGAGATTTCTTGGTTTTTGCGGATTTAGATACGGACAGCGGATTGGGTCGCGCAACGCCACCGAGGAGAGCGCCGAGTCCGGGGATGGGGAGTTCTCGGCATCTCACGTCGCCTTCAGGACCAGGATCTTTGCCACCAGGTCTCATGACGAAAAGAAGAGGCTTTGACGATGGCAGCAGCGACATCACCCCGAGTTCCATGATGGATTACAACGGTATAATTTTTTGACTTTTATTCATTCTCCAATCGAAGCATTTTTACCAAAATTTTGTACGTTGCAGGTCCGCGATTGTACAAACAACCAACGACAAAGTCGAATCGTGGAATAATGCTGAACGCCGTGGAGTATTGCGTGTTCCCGGGGATCGTGAACAGAGAAGCGAAAAGACGCGTCCTCGACGAGATCGCGCGCTCCGAGAGCAAACATTTTCTTATTCTATTTCGAGATGCGGGCTGTCAATTTCGAGCTCTTTATTCGTACTACCCTGATACGGAAGAAATTTCTAAACTTTATGGTACCGGACCCAAGCAGGTCACGGATAAAATGTTTGACAAATTTTTTAAGTAAGCGAGACGAGAATTGTGGTTTTATAAATAATTTGTTGTTGGAAATGAATGAGTATATGGGGATTGTTTGTTGCAGATACAATTCCGGTGGAAAGTGTTTTTCTCAAGTGCATACGAAGCATTTGACAGTGACGATAGACGCCTATACGATACATAATAGTCTGTGGCAAGGGAAGAAGGTGAATTTACCGAACAAGAAGGATATGACCCTGGTTATATAGTTTCGAGTTGGAATAATGCTACGTGCCCTCTGTTGTTCATAGTTACTATTTTAATACAGGCCCATATTATATTTAACGCGAGCGTTGATAGTCAACTTATCGATGATCGGTGCTGATTCGCGATCGTTGCTTTTTTTCTTCCTTCGTCGCCCTCCCCTTTTTTCTTCTGGATTTTTTGTACTTCCCCCTCGCATCCGCTTCAGCACCGGTCGACAAATGCTCGGTGGTCCATTGTTCATTTTCACTTCGATATCGAACAAAATTACGCTATCGCCGAATTCATAGAAACGTTGAATATAATTGAGAAACCGACGACTGACGCGTGCTTTTATTGCTTTTGAAACGTTGGATGCATTTCTCCTGTATTTTTTTATTAAATTCTCGAAGACTGTTCGAAAATGATGTTCTCTTCTTTTTATTTCATTAATGAGTGTCGAGGTAAATATTATGAATAATCAGCCGCCAGAGTTCTGTGAATATGTCGAATTCTTTTCTTGTATGCTGTAAAAAATAGCGCGTTTCGAATGTTGGAAGAGTCGAGGAAACAAATTTGAAAATGTCAGAATTTGCACAGGAACTTTTACCGGTTTTCTAGGATAAGCGCCTTTAATACTTATTAGTGCATGACTAATACCATTCGCCACGTGAGTTTTGAGCCGATGACTCTCATTGTTACATCATGTTTTGGCAACTTTGAAAATTTTAAAATGAAAATAAATCATTTACTCGTGCGTGTCTATATTTTTCAATTCATCCGAATTTTTGTAAAAAGCAACAATTGTCGAAGAATCGAAACTTTGTAACTTCTCCGATTCCTAGTTTGCGCAATAAATTTTTAAGGATGATTTTTTATGCCAAATGTTGCCAATGATATAAAAACTTATACTGAACTTTGACTGAGGATAGAGTATTTTTTGCATGTCACGTACTCTTTTCTCTTCGTTAATTAATGTCGCCCACGGTATTTCGATTCCCCACACGAAAAATATCGAATCGTGCCATAAGCTCAAAAGTCTGCCTCGCTGAGGTCGAATTTTGAAAAACCGTTTCTACTAATAATCGTGCAATTTTTTCATTTCCCTTGCTATTACCGACGAGAAAAGTATAACGAGATCCAAAGTTAAACGCGTAGAAACGAATCTAATCACGTAACATATCGATTTTCAAAGAAATTGAACACGGAAACTCGAACAAACATGGTTTTTCAGTATAATTTTGTACAACTTTTGAAAAAGATGGAAATTCCAATGACAATATGCCATAGAAAACGTTTCAAAATGAAAATCCAGGATACAAAAACGAGAAGAAAGAAAAAAATATCGATGTATGGCGATGTATAATTGTTTAATTTAGTCACTAATCTTAAGGAAAAGTCGCTAACAAAGAAAATGAAGAATTCAGTGTCACGAGAACAAAAAACAGTTATTGCTTGCGCTTGATATTTATATTTTTTAAAAAAGTCAACTGAAGAAGGAAAATTCGTGCGAGTGATGCGAATGATATAGCGAAGCGTTGTTTGCGCTAAAGCGATTGCGCTTATTAATAATAAAAGGAAAGATTTACTTTCTTGCAACTGACTCTTCATTTCTGTAACGTTATTATGATGATACTTGATCGTAAAATGATTTTCCAGTTTAATCTGTATCTGTAAATATTATGTTTTTATATATATTATATATATAAATACATACAAACGAAAACTATTACTCAATACTATATTTATTAAGTGCAAAAGTAAGATTCGGCTCATTTTACTTTTACTGTTATAAAAAGCTCGATGCGAATTTATGATTCGAAAAAGTTTGATTTTTCACAAAAACATTGAGATTCTTTTAAGACTGTCCGGTATTTTTCTGTTCAATTCCATACTTTTCATGATAAAAACGATTAAAATAAAATTGTGGTTTATTATGTAATCATTTCCATGCTTTACACTTTTTTCCCTTTTCAATTCTTTCATACAAAACTCAACGAATTTCTTTTCTCGAAAAATATCCACAATATTCAAGTTTACATGTTAGGATAAATTGTGTAATAAGAAGTTTTCATCTGTTTCGCGTTGATCGCGTACATATTAGGATCATCCACGCCGAAAGGCTGAATAACGTTATTCGTTATCACGTTACTCGCCTTTTGATTGTGTATATTAGTAATCATAAATTGAGGCGTCGGCATGGCCTGTCCGACCATTACCTCCTCCGAGTCCATCTTTTTCTGCGCAAAGACAAACATTTGGGAGACGGAACCTTCGTTGTTCTGCGGATTATTCTCCTCCATTGGAACCGTCTGATACGTCGGATTTTGTCGCGACAATTGCTGGGCTTTACATTTCTTCGTGTGAGCGTATAAAGAGCCTGCGTTGTTGTACCTTTTGGTACAAATTTTACAAGCGTAAGGTCGTTGCCCTGTGTGGGTATAAGTGTGTTCGTTGAGCGAGGTCAAACGCCGGAACGACTTGTTGCACACTTTACAATGGTACTTCGTTTCTCCCGTATGAACGGTAATGTGACGAGCAACTGGTTACATGAAACAAAAAACATTTCTTCATTCCTCGATTTTTTAATTTTCCTCTTCCTTCGACTGAACAAATATTTACGCGTGTTGGCTCTGGCGAAAGCACGACTGCAGTACTGGCAAATGTAAGGCTTCTCTCCGCTGTGCGTGCGCATATGCAACTACAAAATATATTCAATTAATATTAAGTTTATATGTTTTGTGGCTTTGAACATTCGTGTACCTGTAAATAAGTACTTTTCGTGAAAGCTCGACCGCACACGTTGCAAATGTACGGCTTTATGCCAGTGTGCGTTCGTAAATGAGCAATCAAAGATCCACTCTGAGCGAAACTTTTGCTGCAAACTTCGCATAGGAAGCGCTTCTGCGTGTCCTTGGTGCGCTTATGGCGTTCCAAGTGGTTCGTCAGCGACTGCGCCTGGGCAAAGGCCTTGGAACAGAGGCTGCATTTGTGGGGTCTTCGACTCTTTTCCTGCAAAAAAAGTAACTTTTTAGGAAAAACCAGCTCTTTTTATACTCCATTATTCACCTTTTTCTTGCTCTCCGCGCCACCGAGTTTGTTCTCGTCGTCGGTGCAGTCTTCCGAGTCCTCGTTTTCCGACCTCCCGTACAATTCTTCCTTGTGCTTTGACTGCTCGTGTTCCCTCAATTTGTCCCCGCGCGAAAAGCGCTTCCCGCACATCGAGCAATTGTACTTCAATCCGCTGTGAGTCGTCATCACGTGTCTCTTTAGATTTCTTTTCGTGGCAAAGACTTTTCCGCAAATCTTGCATTGCTCGTTCTCGCAGAATATGTCATCTTCCCCGGACTCTGTATCTTCTTCCTCCTTGCATTTTTCTCGTTTTATCGTGTCAGATTTTATAGCATTCGAATCATCTTTGCATTCTCGATGCGTTTTCGCGTGTGTCGCGAATGACTTTTGATATTTGAATCGCTTCGAGCAAACTTTGCATTCGAATTTATCATTTTTCTCATTTTGTTTGCCTTCTTTGCAGCTTTCCTTCCTCATTTCGTCATGGGTTTCCGGATTCGAAGTCTCACTTTGACTGCCCAATTTTTCTTTGTTTTCGTGCAACATCACGTGTCTCTGTAACGCTATACGACTCAAGAACGTCTTTCGACATTTCCAACATTTCTGCCTGGTTCTGCTGATCAAAGGTGTTTCTTCCTCGTCACTTTTTGCCTCGAACAGTCTCTTCTTCAAGTCATCTAAAATGTCAGGTTTTTCATGAGAAATCGAACTTTTTTCTACAATACACTTGTGTTCTTCGATGCTAATGTTGTCTTTGTTGCAAAATGTGTTTTCATGAGAAAATGTTTGATCAGTCCCAGTTTTACAGCCCTGTAAATTTTTAGTTGTCAAAGTTTCAGGGTCAAGGGAAGCGCTTGATGGCAGTGTCGTAATATTTTGAGAAGACGAAACTCTTGAGAGAAGGGAACGCATTTGCGCATCTGCTTTTTCGACTTGGCACTTGAAATTGTACGAAACATTGACGAGGTTGTGACATGACGAGCAAATGCAGGAAGGCAAACCATCGCCCTCCGAAATCTAAAAAAAAAGTTTTAATTAGTAATTTGTTTAATAAAACCAGAGCATTTTTTCGATTCCTCGAGTTAAAAAAGTATCGAAATATTGTTATAGTTTATATGACTATAAAAAAAACTAGTCAAATATTGACGTCTCGAGAAATTTGAATTTCTGGAGTGATCAATAATAGAAACCGGAAAAAAATATTGGCGAAAGAATCTGGGGCACTAACCTCAACATTGGCAAACGCCATTAATTTTTTGGACATTTCGTCTTCGTTCCGGAACAAATCGTACGAGACGCATTTTCTCCAGCAGACGCGGCAAGTCTTTTTGGATAAGCAATCAAATTCCAAATTCCTATCAACGGCTTCGTTCATTTTCTTAACGAATTTCGGAAATCGAAATGTACAACAATACAACAGATAAATCAAAATAATGTCCTGTTTTGCGCGTGTTCTCAAACGAGCTTGATTTTGCGAATCATGCGAATTTACGAGTTTTTATTTTGTGTCTCTCTTCAATGCGTTTGACAAACAAAGATAAGATATACATAGAGAACCGCGTTGTTTCGCGAATAACCGACTTTGACCGAGTAAACATGAAGGGACCCGAAGGAACCCGATGAAACCCGAACGACGTGGTAAAGCCCCCCAAAAACGAAGAAAATATCTCTCGGAACTGATATCATATCGGTATTCCCTAACATTTGGCAGTACTGATTCACTACTGATTAGACACGTTAATGTTGCGTGACAATGAAAAGTACTGAAAAGTACTCCATCCATTCCATCAAGTGTTAATGCGGAGAACAGTTGAAAAGTGGATTACAAAATAGTGTACGTCACATATTAAAAGCTCGAGATGATGGCAAGACTGAAAATCGTGTCGTTTTTATGGGCGCTTTGTGTCGTTCCCTGCACTTTCGGGTTTTATTTGCCGGGTTTGGCCCCCGTTAATTTCTGCAGAGCCGGAGAAATCTCGGAAACGTGCAAGGTGAGTCATACCTTTTCTCGGAAATCGTTTTTCTCGAGTTTATTTTCCGGTACGGACTTCGTGATAATTTGCATTACTTCGAAACACGTAGACATTTGTTATCGCTGTTATCGCGTTTCTTTCACATTCGCAATCGGTATTAATTAAACTTCGTTTTCCTTCCGAACTTTACATAACCTTAATTTTTACGATCGGTACATGACGATTTTGAAAAACAAGAAAAATTTAATATTCGATCGCATTTATCGATACTCAAAACCCAAAATCTCTAGATTATCATTCGAAAGAATCGATTAATCAATCAAATCGTTGATTAAAACAAAATGTTTCACGCCGATCAACGTGGCAACGTCGCATTATATGTACGATCGTTTAAATTTTTGAAGCGCAACTTTTTTACGATCAATAAAACGTGAAAATTGCATTTCAGTCGGAGATCAAATTGTACGTGAACCGGCTGAACTCGGAGCAGTCGGTCATTCCTTACGAGTACCGCCAGTGAGTACAATCCTAATTAACAATAATCGCTAATGACTCGGATCTTAATCAACATTTCCATTTTTCCAGTTTTGATTTCTGCACGGTCGATAAAAAAGAATCCCCGGTGGAAAACTTGGGCCAAGTCGTGTTCGGAGAGCGAATACGTCCTTCCCCATACAAAGTACAAATGAAACCTTATACCAATCCACAGTTTTATCCATTCAAAATAATAACACTAATAATCGAAATGTTTTCGCAGTTGGAGTTTCAAAAACCCACAGAATGCAGTCTAGTATGCATGAAAAATTACACCGAGGGAGACGAAATGTCCAAAGATAAGATGTGGCTTCTCAAAAAAGGCATGGCCTTGAATTACCAACACCATTGGATCGTTGGTAAGACCACATTCGATGAAAGCGCAGATGTTCAAAAAATGGAGCTTACAATATTCCCAACTGATTTCAGATAACATGCCTGTGACCTGGTGCTACCCAGTCACAGGCATGGAAGACGACCGGCAGTACTGCAGCATCGGATTTCCCATGGGATGTTACACAGGGGACTCGCAGCAATCGCTCGAAGCATGCAGCAGTATAAATGTTTGTAAACTCGAAAATTGAACTACGAATTATCCTGTAGTACAACCTTCTAAACATTTTGCAATTTTGCAGCCCGCTTTCAACAAGCCGAAAACGTACTATCTTTTCAACCACGTGGATCTGTTGATCAATTATAACAGCGGAGCAAAGGAAGATTGGGGTGCCGGATTTCAAGGGAAAGGCGGACGCATTATTTGTACGTTTGTATGAGTAATCGCAGTTTAGTTTTGATTTTCAACAAACGCTTTTTTTCAGCTGTGAAAGTGACGCCGAAAAGCATCAAGCACGACATCAAGAATTTAAATTGCGCTAGTAACAGTCCCCTGGAAATTGCCCACGATAAATTGCCACCTGGTGTAACTACGATCGCGTACACTTATTCAGTTACATATGTCGTACGTACATCTTTACTTGGAAGCTTGAGTTTCTGCAATTTCACGTGCTTAAAGTCTGAATTCTGTTCTAGGAAAATAACAAGATAAAATGGTCGTCCAGGTGGGACTACATTTTGGAATCGATGCCGCATACGAATATTCAATGGTTCAGTATTCTGAACTCGCTTGTTATTGTTCTCTTTCTTTCGGGGATGGTCGCGATGATCATGCTTCGTACACTGCACAAGGACATCGCGAGATACAATCAGGCAAAAAGAAGAAAACTCGAATAGCTCGAATTGAAGAATTTTTAATAACTGCTTTTTTAATTTGTAGATTGAATCCGGCGAAGATGCCCAGGAAGAATTCGGTTGGAAGCTGGTGCACGGCGATGTGTTCCGCCCCGCGCGTAAAGGAATGCTGCTTTCCGTGTTTCTCGGGTCCGGCATTCAAGTGTTTTTCATGACCCTGGTCACTCTCGGTAATTTTCTTCCCTTGCGTTTTCGATTCCAAACCATTAAAAACAATATCATAATTAATTCGATGTTTCAGTTTTCGCGTGTTTGGGCTTCCTGTCACCAGCGAACAGAGGGGCTTTAATGACGTGCGCGATGGTCCTGTACGTTTGTCTGGGAACGACCGCTGGTTACGTGTCGGCAAGAATGTACAAAAGTTTCGGCGGCGAAAAGTGGAAGTCGAACGTTCTGCTTACTTCCATGCTCAGTCCAGGGTGTGCATTTTTCTTTTCCGATCAACGACTTTTTAAAGCTGTAAAAATCTAACGTGTCGTTTACTTTTTTAGAATAGTATTTTCCTTGTTCTTCTCGATGAACCTCATATTTTACGCTAATGAGAGCTCGGCTGCTGTGCCGTTCAGTACCCTGGTTGCGCTGCTCGCTTTGTGGTTCGGGATTTCCGTGCCGTTGACCTTTATTGGAGCTTACTTTGGATTTAAAAAGAGGGTGCGTTCCGGATTTAAATCACCGCTTCCTTCTTCAATTATGGAGACGTATTATTTATTGTTAATAATGTTTTAGGCTTTGGAACATCCTGTGAGAACGAACCAGATTCCGCGACAAATACCGGAGCAAAGTATTTACACCCAAGCGATACCCGGCGTGATAATGGGAGGCGTTTTACCTTTTGGTTGCATATTTATACAATTGTTCTTCATTCTAAATTCATTGTGGTGAGCATGTTTGTTTTTTTACGTGTAATTTGAAGTAAAACGAATTGATAATGTTTATTAATTATTTTCCAGGTCGAGCCAAATGTACTACATGTTTGGATTCCTCTTTCTCGTTTTTATGATACTCGTCATTACTTGCTCGGAAACGACGATCCTGCTTTGTTACTTTCATCTTTGTGCGGAGGTAAAACGAGAATGGAAGATTTGGAAAAACTTTTCTAACAAATTTGTTGTTTTTAGGACTACCATTGGTGGTGGCGCAGTTTTCTCACTTCCGGCTTCACCGCCTTTTATTTGCTGGTTTACTGCATACATTATTTCATCACTAAGCTGAACATTACCGATGCCACATCCACTTTTCTCTATTTTGGATATACCTTAATTATGGTTTACTTGTTTTTCCTTTTAACAGGTAAATATTGTAAACTCCGTAGTAAAAAAATGGTTTTCTCATGTTTCGGATGTTTGTCTTTTAGGTTCGATTGGCTTCTTCGCAAGTTTCTGGTTCGTGAGGAAGATTTACAGCGTGGTCAAGGTCGATTAAATATACACCGGGATTTTGAACATTGGAAAAACATGTACATAAAATTGCCGAATTTTTGCTCGCTAAAACGAATTGACCTGTTTTAGGCCAAATCTAAAAACTTATTTGAGACTTGAAATAGAATGACAAGGCAAAAAGCAAGTTGACGTACTCGAATGCAAAAGTTGATGAAAAGTTGGCGCGAAATGGGTTAAGAGTATTAGTAAATAGTCAAAAATTGTGTAAGTTTTAAAATGATCATTCGGGTTTCGTTGGTCTTGATGATATAGATGTACTGGGGCCAGCGACGAGTATGTACTTTTATGATTTTTAAGTTGTAAAAATGGCGTGCGTGTGTGACTAATGATTAACTAAGCCCCAGAAAAGTTTGTTGCCACGTATATATTTTTTACCGTCATGAATAAATGTTGACGAATATAACGAATAATCGATGCTATCACACGAGTAAAAGTATTAACCATAAAGTTTAATTGGAAGAAATGATGCTTCATTTTTCTACGTCAACGTTTTAATCCCTAGTGCACAATTTTGGAAAAATCATGTTATTAAATTACTTTTCAATTGTACATTATACTTCACTATAGCTTGTGTCAGTTTTTCATATAAACAATAATACAATAATATATGCGAATGTAAATAAATAAAACAAAAGAGTATAATTCTCAATCTCTCGAATTCGTTTCATCCCCAGCGTTTTGTTAAAATTTCTTCGTCTTTATAAATTCACTTCAACTTCTTGTAACGCGCGACAACTTTCCCCTCCAGGCAAGTTTTTACATTACGCAACTCGTTGAAAACTCGACGCTAACAATATTGTGGCCTATTAAAGAAAAGATAACTTTTCCATTCCCCGCGAAAAAAAGGAATATGCTAATTTTTTAAAACAAAAAATTGCCTCGTAATCGGGTACGAAAAGCTCGGCTTCTCAACGGCCATTTTTTTTCTCCCGAAAAAAACCGTGCCTGACTCAAGAGCGACATATTTCACTGTTACGCCGGACACGGCGTAGGCCAAGTAGTAAGAACCAGCATAGTCAGACGGGCCGCCCAAGTACACCGCGTTTCTACTGCGAACTCGTAAAAAACTCGGACCATAATTTATACATCGCACTCCTCCACCTGTGGATGTTTCCACCCCCTCCCACCCATGTTTCATGCTTCTTAGAATAAAACTTTTGACACAGCTTTCGAAAGTGCAAAAGCACGTAAATTTTCGAATTTCTGTTTTATTCGCGAGCACGAATCAAGTAGAGAAATGAGTAAAAAAATCCGGGAAATGCGAGCCCTCGAGAAAAAAGAAAAAGCGTCGTGTTTATTGGAGGAGGCAGGCAGGGGAATTGACCGATATCGGCCGGGCAACGGCAGCGAGTTTAGCCCGCTCCTCGCAAACCTCGCGAGAGAAAAGGTGACTAAGTGGTTCGCGGGGCGACCACGGGCGTCGCTGCGGCAGGCTCGACTTTAGTAGGCTACCCTGGCATGGCTCGTTCGGATCATCGTCTTTAAATCACGCTCCCGAGACATTCGCGTCGGCCGCGACAGCTTTTTTCCTCGTCCGCAAAGGGAAAATCGCGCCCCCGACCAAAAAGCCTACCTTCCCCCTGTGATATTTCGCGCCGTTACCGCCCTGGCCATTGAAATGTCTCGTGAGTTACGTCGAGGTCAAACGTCTTCTACGCGCACCTGAAGACACCCCGACGTCTAACCGTCGCGAATAAACGTCGCAGCGTGAAAATGTTGACGAACGGGGTTAATGGTTAATGAATTCGCGGGCCTCGGAACATGCTTAATCGGACTGTTTTCCAGTCGAGCGCAGATTAATCATCGATCATTTTTTCCACCCTTAAAATAACCGCGTCGACGTGTTCGAGTATTTCTGATCGGGACGCGCGTGCTTTTGTTTCTTTTTTACATTGCCAGTGACGAGGTGTATCAATTTTTATCACTGCCAAACGAGTATTTTTATCGCGAGCGCAACAATTATTATCACTGCCAAATTTTCCTCCCTCTCGTTTTTTTTTTCGTGTTGATGAATGGCGCTTCCGAGTGACATCGAGTGTAAAAATACTCGACGTTCTTCCTCGGTGCATTAACCGGAATACAAAGTATTTTCAGTGCCGAGCGGCGAAAAAGGGTGAGTTTTAATAATCGCGCGGCGCTATATTTTTTCACAGGAATGCCAGGACATGTATGGAAAAAAGCGCGCCCGGACGCGAGAGGGAATACGAATTTTTGATACACGAGGGCTGTTGTATATTTTACGGCATTTTTTAATCGCGTCTGCCCCGGAATTCGCGCGAATCGCAACAATAACGATAATAATTCATGGATCGGAAACGTTGGGCAAATGAAAAGTCGAAATTCATCGTGCATTTATTCGCCGTTTTTAACTTTCCCGAAGAAAGAGCAAATGTTGAAAATTGGAAAAAAGTACGAAGCGGCGGAAAAAGATTGTTCGAGAACTTTGCCCCGGGGTAATTTAATTACCGGGTTAAGAGGGGTCCTTAAACTCTTTTTTACCGACCGAGTTTACCGCTGTTTTCGAAGCTCGGTCGGTAAAAACGAGTTTAAGGAGCCCTTTTCGTAAAAATTAATTAAATTTCGATTTCCCAAGCTCGAAAAAGCGGACTCGGCGAATCTCGAGGCGCGAAAAAAGTCGACTCGATTCGTAGGAACGGGATTTCTCGCACTTTTGTCACGCCGGGAGTACATAAAATCTATGTATTTCCGACGTCTTGATGGAGGAGCGTTTACTTCGACTTCTGAGCTCGGTCACTTCCAGATATACAAAAAGGTTCCTGCAAAAGAATGGGAAAAGTAACGTTCCGGAGCTTCGGGAAGAAAAGTTGGAAAAGCGCGAATAAAGTTCACCGAGAGCGCATTCAATCCTTTCATTCCAGGCGTTATATAAATGCAACAAGTTTTTTCCTATTTTTCCACAAAGAATCCGCGTAATTCCATAATTTTTGCATGAGCTTTAAAATTAGTCTCTTCTCGAATACCTTTTTACATGCTAATAAGTCACAGGCGAAAACAACGAAGATTGCACAAAGGAATAATTGATGGTTTCGAACTGTTTATCGCGGGGGATTTATTCCCTAGAACCATCTTTTATCTTCGATCTCTTTTTTATCGCGCTGAATCCTTCGAAATCCTAAAAGAAAAACACAATAAACGATCAATTGAAATATTAAATTCATGGGCTTCCGTTTTTCAAGGGTAAATTCGTGAAAAAAGCATGTTTCACCCGGACAAATATCGCGCTAGCAGCGCAAAATTGAGCCTCGTGAAATCCGCGAAAAAAGCCGTCAGCGCGGAGCTTTTTGTCGGCGAATTTTCCGGGATTTTCATCAGCGACAAGGCCGACGGGATATTTGGTTGCGGAATATTTCCCCTCTTGCTCCGTTATTTTGTCTTTGAGATCCCGTAGCCCGACACCCAAAGAACCAAATTAAAAGTGCATCGGAGGTAGTCTGGGAGAGCTAATGGAAGACTTAATACCGTCTCAGAGAGGATTTCACGAGAGAACATTAGCCCCAATTTGCTCGTTGACGCGCTCAAAAATCTCAATAAAACCCGAGCCCTTGCCGAATGTCATTTTCCACGAAGTTGGCGATCTCCCGCGATTATCTTTTGATAGTTCTCGTTTCACTTTGCCGCGTGTAATTATATTATATCAAAGCCCGCGAGTAAACTCGAAAGCTTTCGCCGTTATAATACTAGAGATACTTTCGAAGTGGATTTCTGCATTAGCCTAATTGAAGACTTTTTTTCCGCGGCGAACGAGGGGAATATAATAAAAACATTTCTCGATCGAGGCTTTTTTCTCTTACAGATTGATATTACGAACGAGGTTATGTGACTCTGCCACTAAATCCGTGACAATGTTTACCTCCGTTTCAACGACGTGGTTTTTGGGGGTTCTCGTACTGACTGCGATCAGCAATGGTGAGATGAATTTTTTTTTTCAACAACGCTTTATCAATTTCTACCCTCGATTTAATGGAACTGGCGTCCTTTTGACGTTTGAACTTTCCTGGTCATTTTGCAGGCAAAGTAAAGTTGTCTATGATTAATTAGCTGGGCAATTAATTATTCAATATCGTCGGGGTGAATGAGTGCCGTTGAAAAAGCTTCTTTCTCGATCAAAATCAATTACGAGTGATGAGACGCGCATGTTGGTACTGTTAATGGAGTTGAACACGTGTGTTCACTGATGCTTACGCCGCTCAAGGCGCGTTTAGTTCGACGTGTTAGGATTAAGCATAAATTATCAAGTGTTACGGCGAACATTGCTTTTTTTTAATAAAGTTGAGTGAACAAAGAAAAGGTTTATGAATAAACTAACAAATACAGTCAAATTTGATAAATAGCGAGAAACATTCCGATGTTTTTGAAAATTGGTTCAGTAATTAGAGTCAAGTTGGAGCCACCGTCCTGAAAAATGGGTTCAAAAAATTTGTTTTGCAGCTTCAACTCGCGAAGGATTGAAAATTTTTATTTTATGGTTATGAGAGAAAATACGACTTATTGAATTCTTCACAAAATACATTTCTTGAGCTTTTTTTGTTAATGCAATGAGAAATAGCGAAAAAACTGATTTTCCGTACTTATTTTTCAAGATGGCGGGCTCGAGCTCGACTCCCATTGGTGGAGACTTTTAATATGTTTTATTGAGGAATTTTTCCCGCTAGAAATTCTAGGTATTTGAAATTGAGAAAAATTTTTTTCAGCATTATTCGTATTTGATTTTTACTTTGAATTATACCCCTAATTGATTTATTAATCGTGCAGATTTGGTACCAATTTTATAACACTTCCAAGTGTCTTAGAAATAATTACGAAATCCGTTGTTAATTTAACGTTTTTATTAATTGTTTTGTTTATCTGTTATCAATTTTGAAGTAAAATTAATCGAAAACAATGAATTTCGATTTTAAACTAGAAACTCATTCGCGTTTTCAATTATTCGATTAATTATGAAATATGTATTTATTGCTTTTTTGATTGAATAAATTCAGTTGTATTATTCGTTGAAAGTAAATTCCACAGTGAAATACAATTAAATATACATGCAGTATTGTTAAAGAATATCAATTTTACAACCGATTTCAAACTGAATTCGTAGTTGAATCGTTACATTGAGAACAAAAATTTTTCAAGATGGCGGGCTCGAGCTCTACTCCCATTGGTGGAGACTTTAATATGTTTTTCATGACACGCGCAACGAAAATTCGGCTTTCGCTGCCTTTGGAGCGATGCGAAAATGGCGGATTCCTGCCGAATCAGCTGCCGAATCAGCTGGCGTGCCGAAAGTTGTACTTTCGACACACGGG
>JABFQM010000455.1:0-35536 GCA_022816865.1 Zelostemma sp. ZL-2020 | reverse complement strand
TACAAGAACAAATGATTCTCGTGGAAAATTTGAAATGATCCAAAATGCATGTCGTCTTTGATCTTCTGCAGAAGATTCAGAAACCCATGTCTTAAATTTTGCCTTCCACGAGAGTTTCAGCATTTATTTTCTCAAGCGAGAATTACATTGTCAGGCGTGTTTGTGACAACTCCAAGTAATTAAATGCAACCACTCCACCCGCATTTAATTACGCGATGCTTTTTCCCGCGCATGCATCAACATTATTTCAAAACCGAACATGAATGAAATTCAATTGTCAATTCCATAAAACACTCGCTGAATTTTTGAAACATTTCGCTAATTTTACCCCAAGAAATCAACTCGAACTATCGAGTAGAATTGCACTCTAAACGATTTAGCGTGCAGAACAACCCCTAAAAGTCGATCGATCCTCAACACACTTATCCCGGCGAAACATTATTATTATGTTAAGAAGTATGTAAAATTCGTGGCGCCATTCGCAGCTGGCCGTGGCGAATTTTTACATACCGGGGATCAACACCCTCTCATTTACGCCCATTATAAACGCGATTATCATCAGCGCCGACGAAAATACCCTCATGTTATTACATATTTTATGCCATATATACACGTATAAGTGTGTATAGGCAGTCTATTACGTTACGGCTCGTCATTGGATTTATTAGTGGTCGAGTATAAGTACACGAGTAACGTCGCAAGGCATAAATACAAAAGAATGAAGCGTCAATGGCAACGAGTATTACGTACGAGTTGGCGCATTCAGTTTCGCGGTAGGGGTTGTGCATGAAAAGACGTGGGTGTGAAAGGGGGTGGTAGTATTCGGTTAAACGTGACGCAGCGTGACTCGTGCGGCTCGTTGTTCGCCCAGCCACACAATGCTCTCGTCAGCCAACACGATGTATGAATACGTTCATCTCCCATCGAGCCTATCGAATTCCTGCACTTTTTCGAATCTTCGAAATGCGCGCTCCTGTGGTTAAGTACTCCTGCGCCGCAACGACACGCTACATCGAGATGTTTGCCGGGTTGTCCAATTTAAGGCGCGTGGAAAATCGAACGGCGAATTTATTTTACGTGAACCTTTTGTTTTGCGTTTATAGAATTCGGAAATGGGAACAATGTTTTTGAAAAAATAGGTTCTACCGTAAACTTTGTACGGATTTCCCATTTTCCGAGTGGCTTTTCATTTTCAACGAGGAATTTGTGGAATTGTATGAATGATAAATATAATTCGATTATTGTTGGCATTCCCATTCTATCAGTTTTCTCCTCACGTAGGACGAAGGTTCGCAACCCTTGCGGCATAACACTGTGAAACAGCCGTGAGGCTCTCACAAAACTGATTGATTACGGACCTTGCTAGGCCTGACCCTTCTGCTCCTTGTGTGGAACTTGTATACCGACACAATAAATAACATGATCCGTTATGGTGTGTTATGAAAAGGGGATTTAGTGCTTTTCAAAAGAAGTGTGGTTCGTCATTTGTATATTTTGCACACTTGTTGTCGTCGCCAGTTTCAAGATTAATAGTGTCCTTTATGTCAGATATTTCTGTTCCATAGCAGGAAACACGGCGATGCAAACAACCGAAACATACAAACTTAATCATCAGAAAAGATAACATGATAATGACAACGTCATTACAGTAATTTCATGTTGAACCGAAATGTGTCGATGCGTTTCACGAATAACTCAAATATATTCGTCTGAATGAATAAATCGAACGTTTCCAATTTTCACAAATAGAGACCAAACTTCAGCTTCCAGTGTTTGTGGCTTCTGTAGCGTTTGAGAATCTCACCGAAAGTATATCCATTGACGAAAACGGTCAATAAGTGGCGTTCAATAATGACGCGCTTATTGTGCAGCGTATCGATTTACGATCCGCCAAAGGTGGAGTCAATGAGAGTCATCACACTCGCTTCTGCTCTGGGTTCATTATGCCGCTTCTATACCAGAACGTAAACGCAGGTGAAGCCGAAGGATGCGTTCACGGGGACCTTTCATTCCCTGCCGCTCTGATGTTGCTGATAGATATCCTTCGCCGATGATGAGCATCGAAGAATGTCGGGAAAAGTATTCACCGTTCCTTTGCGGAGTGAGTTTTGTAGCGAGACATCGACGTGAAAGATCTAGTCCTTGCCAACTTTGTGAAAGAGCGCAACAATGATAATTGTGAGCTTCGTCCCTTTCTATTCATGAAAGAGTCCATTTGTCGACGCTGAATGCATCGACGACCACTTCAGTCCCGAAAGATGAGGTAGCGCGACTAGGAAATTAAACTTTTCATCGCCCTTTTTAGATGCGGAGAACAGACTCTTCTGCAGATTGGATTCGATATATTGATCGTTGTTTCGATGCTGCTGGGTCTAGCTTTTTCCTACACTGTTTGACATTTTCGTACTGAATTCTATACAAAAGTATTAGCATCATTTTCGATGTATAGATTTTAGAAGATGTACATCTTATGAAGATTTTCAGACATTCTCACGGGAAAAATTCTAATTGACCCTGCCTAAAATTCGAACTCTGGACCTGATACTTGGTTGCTTCGATGCTGCTGGGTCTAGATTTTTGCCTAAACTGTTTGATATTTTTGTACTGAATTCTATGCAAAAGTATTAGAATCATTTTCGATGTATAGATTTTAGAAGCTGTACATCTTATGAAGATTTTCAGACATTCTCACGGGAAAAATTCTAATTGACCCTGCCTAAAATTTGAACTCTGGACCTTTTTTTTGGTTCAAGAACATTCACTTACTTTTGGAGAGAAACTTCATTCATTTGTATCCAAGAAAAAGTGTACTTTAAAAGCAATCAACTCGAATTAAAAAGTGGAATTCCGATCTAGAAGATGTAGCGTGTAACAATGTCTGTTATCGGTACTTGCATTCGTCAAAGAAATACAAACTTCCGACTTCGGGGAGCGACAAAGGGAGCAATGTCCAAATCATCATCGTTTGCGTTATTTTCGAGTACCTCCACGATGTACAGGTATGCGGGGTAGAACTGTGGCAGCATACTACGATACAATAATTGCGCTTTGTCATCGTCACAAAGTCCTGCATACTCAGCGGGTGATCATCTGTTACAAGTACAACAGAAGTTCACGAGATTTTTCCCGCACGATCCGATAGCAGATACGACAAACATTAATGAGTACTGATGCGCGTCACATAATTGCCAAATAATTGTGGTCATCCTTTGACATGCACGACGCGACAACAACGTGGCAGGTATAAATTGTCTCTCCCCGCGTGGAATTTCAAGGGAAAATAACAATCTTCGTACCCGAATATAGAAAAGCCGGCAAGTGCGTGGGAAAAAGAATGTTCTCCATTATTTTCGGGATTTTGGGAAAGAATTCGGCTCGGGTAAATCCGCTCTATGTTCTAACTGCAGCAAGCGAAGCTTAAAGCGTGCGAGCCGAGGTTCTTGATAGAAGTTCACGATGCTCTTTGATGTTTACCGTCATCTAGCAAGTTAACTGTATGCTGAGTCGTCGACGGTTGAACTTGCCGAAGAAATGCGCTTATATTTCATGAGAAATGAGGCTGGGCGTAAAATGCAGAATTCCATTTTCGCCCTCTAATTCGTTGCTGTATCAAATTGCGTTTTGACGCCCGCGAGTCATTGTACGGTTTTAATTAAATCGACGAATTCAATTAACGTATAATTAAATTCGTTAATTTAAGTTTTGATGAATGAAAAGTTTGCGATATAATTTTAATATCAAATGTCAAAGTTTGCAACGCGCTTGGATCCAAATGCGAGGAGATTAAAGTACCGGAGAGATTAAGATTAAAATACTAGATTTGAAAATTTGAAAAGAAACGCGATGTTTTCAGTAGCGAGTTGAATACAGAAATATTCTCCCCATGTCGAACATAATAGTCACTCTCAATTATTGATGTAAAGTTTGTCGACGCGATACATTTAGAACCCCTAAAGGTTCGGCGCTGTAGTACAACCTTTTTGCTCTTTGTACATTACAAAGTCAATTTATCGACAAGTGGTACACAGCATGTACTTCGTCTTGCTGTAAGCACTACAGTTTCAACTTTGAAGAGTCATGTATTCATCAGCTCGCGATTCAATCAACCGATTGTGTTGGAAATAATTGCAAACGTTATTTTTCGGACAATTCATCAATATTTATTTCGGACAAAAATCGATCCTAATAATCACGTACAGTGAATTGACTTCAAAATTTCTTTATATCAGAAATAATACGTTCCGCGTGGGTAAATGTCGGATTTGTGAATAAACTCAAAAAGATTTATGGGTATTATTAGAGATTTGATACATCGAGATCATCTCTTGCAACACAGAAAATTCAACACGTGGATTAGTGATTGAAAAGCAAAGTCAGGTAAAAGCTGATATAGGTTTCAATGCCTGAACTCGGAATGCATAATGAAGTGGTTTCGCTGAAGTTGAGTTTTTCATGCCGAGCTTTGTTTCACTCTCCACATCTCATTTTTCGGCGTGACGTACTTTCCACATTCAGAAAAAGGATTCATTATGTAAAAAGCATTCTCTGCCGCTTCGAGTTGTAACTTTTATGCTTTATTTTTCAATTCACTAGCCGTTACAGAATTTATGAACTTCGTATTCTTTTTCTTCGTGGAGTGTTAATCCGTCAAATAATCAACTTGCGGGGATTTAGATCTTTAATCTGATTGATCTGTAATTACAGTTTGTTTTATTAATTATTGCAAGGACTAAAAGCACGCATACGACACGGCACGAGAGCAATTTATCAAATAGAATTACTGTGCCGACACGATGATGGATCACGCGCTTTATGAAGTATCTGCATCCAGTGCATGAGCGTTATTCGAAAGTTATCAGTCCAGAATGCAAAACGAGTTCCCAAACGTGTAAAACAAAACGAGTTGTAAAAGTTCTTTTCGATCGTTTGATAACAATTTTATGACGAAAAATTCAAAACAGACAAGACTGCAAAACTTTAATTTAATTTTATTATTTACTCTTGTTATTTTGGCGGAACGAAACATCGCGATTGTCTTCTTTGAAAAAGCTTCCAAGTAATACCATTGAGCGGTATTTTGTTGCAGTTAGCGCCCCAGCACGTGCCAGTGCCCAGCAATTCGTCGCAGTCGCAGAACATAACGCCATGCACGATAAAAGAAGTCAATTTCCTAAATCTCCGCAATGATGAATTAATTAATTCGTCCACAATTAATTCTGTTTTCAATTCTTATCAAAACAGAAACATTTTATTGCATCCACACCATGTTTAATTGGATTTGTAATCAAATTATAAGAGAACTTTATAAGTTTTTGATCCACTTTTAATTAATTTATATTTGTCGAACCGTCAAGTTCTCCACAATTTATCAATCAGTTTAGTTGTTCATCTGATTATTTAATCCATAATACGAGTTGCTATTCGTATTGATATTTTCCGCGATTTTCAAATGAAGAAGCGCACGAATGCGTGAAATAAAATACAGAACGGAATTACTTGTTTCCAACGATTTTTATCATCATCAAAGTCTGTAGTTCGTTATAATTTTTTATTCGACATAATTTCAACAACCAGTTATTCTGAACCGCTGATTTTCGCATTCCTTTTCTTCGACAATAACTAGAATCTGTTATCGCCGTATGAGCTGATTTCGCGCGTGTCTAATTACTTCATTCGGGAGCATTCAATCCGCAATTAGGCGCGTACTGTCTGACAGGGTATTTCACATGACGCGACTCCGCAAGATGAAAGTCGCGTATGACCATGCATGCAACGTACAATCATCAGTCCGAGTGACGGATTATTATTTACTCGAAATAAAACGTGTTATTATCGCTTACCCTGCATCGCATCGAACCGACGCTCGATAAATATCTCAGTCCGAGAGAACGCATGTCAAGGATGGACATCGAGCGGTCTCAAAAGCGACTATTTTCTTATGTAAAAAATACTATGCATTCAATCTCAATGAAAAAAGTGATGGATTCGAAATGCATTTTCCGGAGTCGTAAAAACTATGATTGATTTAATTTATCGTGATTAATTACAGGAAATTTTCACGGAAAGCAGTGTTCAACGGGAAAAAAGTCAAATTTTATTAACAATATTTTTATGGTATCCACTCAATTACCCTACAAAAAATTACCGGGCAAAAATTATCAACAAAAGACGAATGTTCCCTTCCTCAAAATTGTGTATTTTACAACTGATGTTGCTTTGCGACTACACATTTTGTTTTTTATTAAATTTTAAACAATTCATCTGTCGGAAATTCAAAAATAGTTGATCATTGAAGAATAACAAAAGCCCGATCAGTTAAAGAATAGACAATTTTAAGGAACAGAGCTGAAGAATAATTCCTTACTGTCACGATGTCTTTTGTTGATAATTATTGCTCGGTAATTTGTTTGCAGGACAAATGAGATTCATTTTAGTGGATACCATGAAAATATTGTTGAAAATTGAATAACATTGACATAATTTTTCCCGTTGAACACTGATTTTCGTGGAAGAAGTAAAGAAAGAAGCTGAAAGCAAAAGGAATTGAGACAAAATGCTGGAGGTGAGAGAAAGGAATCGATGAAGAAACGTGACACGAGCATGAAGACATGATTGATGAGGGGGCGGCCAGTTTACGTGATCGAGACACGATCGCTCGCGGACGGGGTGGTCTGCCTATTTACTCGTCCTCAATGCCAGTTTCCAACTTTTTCGATCTCTCTCAGCCTACAACCGCCCCTATTTTTCGAATTATCACAATCCTAATTTTATCTCCCAAAAATCTTCGATATTCCGAAGTTACGGGCTAGAAATTCGTTTTGGGATTGATCAAAAATGACACACAGTAACGTCGAAGGATTCCCCTTAAATTCAACACGAAAATATGTAAAATATTCGTCAATGTCAAACGTCTTTCCCATTTCACAAGGAACAACTATGTAGTTTTAAAGAAGCAATTATCAGCGGGAACGTCAAATGTTCGCTCGTGGTCTTTCTATTAGTGGCGAACAGCAGTGTCTTCGGCGGTAGCGCGTTATAACGAAAGTCGAGATGGAATAATTTCGTGTGGCCCGCAGGAGTTCTCGCTAACTTATCCAATTTTCATACCTGCTCGATGCCTTTGCATATAACTATTCCGTTCTCCCGGTGTCATGACAGCATGAAGCACAGTTTGGAATTCGTACGAATTTTTGAAGTGGACGTATAGAAATGGACACACGCTGCGACGGCATTCGCAGGGCTGCACCATACAGTCATTAAATACATTCATATTTCAATGGTGAATTAGCGTAAAATATGGATTCATTACCCAAATAAGTTAAGTGAAGAATTTATCGAAAATGGGTCAAAAAACCAATAGAATTCTACCAAAATTCGATTCGATTCAACATCAATTAAAATCCGGGAAAATTACGATTACGACTGACATGGAATCTTCGTCGATTCGTTGATCCCGCACAATTCGTTGCAATGATTTAGGTACAACGTAGAAATTTAAAATGATTCGTAAAAATATGAAGTGTCCAAGTTGCATCCCTGTAAACAAAATATGAAGAAAAGGACCAACAAACAGTTAAAAAGACGAGTCAGAGACGAAGAAACAACCAGTAGCCCTTCATAGAAGTCTCCCGCTGACCTCTTCTGGTTCTCGTCCTGATTGAGGACCACTCGGTGAACTCCGTTGTAAAGAATGCTTTGACCAAAGCCGGGCGCCGTCTTCCAGGACGTTTGCATTCAGCTACTGGTTAGTAATTCGAGGAAAATTGTTACGAGCTCACTTTGAATTCACAAGGTTTCCTGTTGCGTTTAATTAGGCTGGCTTAATTCCATGAAGAATTCCACTCCCTTCGTATTTGTTTATTCTTTCATTCGCTTTCATTGTTTCTTTCTAACCGTGGTCAAAATGTGAAGAAGAAAAAAATTCACTCAAACATATTGGAGGAATAAAATCCATGAATTATTGATGACGTCTATGAAACGGGTTTGATTCTCGTGTTGACTAATAAGAGTTATAGGATAAAATTGGGATCTGTAGCGAAATCGAATTTAGGTAAGAGGCATTGCCTTGGGGATAGGCTCTGTTCCGGCTGCGTGAGTGACATTTTTGGAAGATAATACGTGGCATGATACGCATAGCGCTGAGTAGAATTTTATTAGATTTCCTTTGACTATGAATTGCGTACTACGCTAATCCGTGCTGAAAGACCATATCGCGATGAATTCATCGTAGTGTGTAACGTAGTCAATCACAGTTGGGTAGCTCGTCAGAGGCCAACTGTTCGCCCCGTTCTGGCGTCGAAAGCAAAAACCGTCAAACGAAGTCTTTATACTCGTCGCCGCGAGTATCCGTTCATTTACAGAAAACTCTTTTACCGCAAAAATGCTAGTTTATCCTACAAAAATACGTACATGAAGGTTTATTGACGTTCTTCCCGTGGCTTCATTCCCCATCTCAAAGAACTTGCATCATTTTTTCACATTCCTCTCCTCGCCAATGATTTCCAGTTCTCACGAAAAAGATTTCAACCGCTGCCAATTTCTGATATGATCACGAGACGAATATTGTCACGAGACCGAGTCAAATTTTCTTCTTCGGCCGAGATCAAAAGGTTTATTTTTTGTAATACGAATAATAACCCGACTGACGAAGCCACCGGGCTCGGATAAGAAGATAAAACAGAAACAAATCCAATACACCTTTAGGGGTATGAGAAGCCGAAAAAGAAAGCGATGGTTAGCGCGATAGTCTGCTTGTAAGCCGTCTAGGAATGCGGGACAAGACACTCGAGGAGCCTTCATCGTGGACGCAACACCCATCGGCTCGCTTTCTGATACCGGATGACTACCGGCGCACCAGTCGAAGAGATCGCGACATGTCGAAGGGCCAGGATAACTGGGCCTTTTTGGCATCTACGGCTTTAGCGCTGCCTCCTTCGTGACGCGTGAGATCCTTTAACGCCGCCGCCTCCTTTTTCTTCAATATTCATCAGCGTCGTTTTTATTTTTATGGAAATTCTTTAGCTGACAAAATTATCCCAAACCCTATTAGAAATAGAACGATTTGATGTATGAGTTCTCTTGAACGCCGGTTTAGTTTTCAGCTAAATAAAATCGAAAGGAAATATGGTTCGGGTTTTACTTTTATAATTCCTTTCTGTAGAAAACTAATTGAAACATGCATTTTTTTGAAAACTTTTAACCTTGGATTAAAAAAAAGGCTTTTTCTAAAACCGATTTGATTTTGGTTACAATTTCGGTTTCATTCTTTGATTTGCATGTTGATTCTCTCTCGGTACCCATTTTCCATTGCCGATAGCGCTCTAAAAATCGAGTAACACCACAACAAACGAGAAAAAGATAAAAAAGCTTTCAGCCCCGCGATGTATCTAGGATTCACCCATGACTTTTTCACGGTGCGCAACAAAGCGCCTGTAAATCCAGGCTATTTCATCGAGAAGAATGAAATCAACGCGTACACATTCACGAATGATCGGACTTTTCACGTAAAAAAAAAAAAAAAAATCTGAGAGAACGGAGGAAAGGAGAAAAAAAAACACATCGAGCAACAGTCGCGAGATCTTGGCGACAGATCAGTGGATGGGCGCACGTATATATGGGTAATGCGAGAAAATGGTGTCGGCAAACAGGGCTTTGTGCTCGGACAAATAGCGGGCCCTTTACGTCACACCGACCATTCTGAAAAGTAATCTACACCGTGTAAATACGTGCAGTCGAGGAAGAAGCCATTGTTACGATGGATCATAGTCGTTCCGTAAGAAAGGTGTTTGGCTGAATTTTTATATCACGGAGTATCAGCGAAGCCATTGAAAAAGGGAGAATCGCGGCGGCATCGGCGGCGTAAGCATATTATTCGCTGCGTTTCGCATGAAGAACTGCGTCTTGCGGATAACGCGCAAACGGTGTATCGTTGCCTCTTAATGGTGGCTTACACTTACCCCCCGAAGCGACGGTGCCCTCTTCTCCGTCCGCCAGGGGATTTAACCGGACTCGCAAATCCAGCTCTCGCCTCGGTTTCTTCTGTCTATACGAGCCTCGATGTATCTTGTATACATAGCTTCGTTCTCGTACGCACGACTTGTATGTATGTGTACAGGCTCTTTTCTTCGAACAGCCTTCGTCTCGAGCTTCTTCCAGGATCAAGGGAATCATCGCTTCGTGAAAAGTGCCCCGATGGATGTGGCTTACTCCGTTACAATGGCTGCAATTTGTCGGCGCGCGGCTCACAGAGGACGCGGCCTAATCCGAGCACCGCAAAGAAATTTTTTTCTTCTTTGTACGTGGGACCCGCGCCATAGGATAGTGCTGGATTTTTATATCGCTGAGTGCGCGGGTCTTCTCTGGGCGAGCATTGTCAAAAGTCAGGATTTAACGGTACTCATTAGCGCGGTCATTTGGTTCAAAGGGTAGTTTGTATTGATGAGAGATTCAGAATTCTATGCGACGTTCAGTTTCTTTCGCGGAAACTGAAAAAGATGGCATTGGGCTAATGGGAAAACGCTCGTTATTGCACGAAAATTGGAAAAGTTGTAGGCAAATCAGAAATATGGTACAAACAAATCAAAGAAGGTTACCATGAGAATTTTTTACGTTGTATATAAAAGAATGTTACCAATTTTCCAAGCAAAAAACAAGAATTGGAGTTGAGTCAAACTGGATCGAAAAATTGTTAAAAAACGTAGAAAACTGGAAGAAGCACCGAATTGATTGAAAAAATCCAGAAGAGGTTACCAAATGGGATAATAATGTTTCTTCGCAGTTTCGTAACCAAATTTGAATTATTACTAATTTATTTCAGTGCGGGAAAGTTTGAAATTGGGTTGATTGTTAAAAAAATGTTACATTTTCCTGTTATTCAGGAGTATTTTTACATAGAGAGCACAGTTTATTGCAAAGTTAGTAAACATGTTTACTTTTTTTGTCGTTTAACAAGCTTAACAAGTGATTTGTACATTTTCGCATCGCCACGCTGCTTGTTACTCTTTAACCTTTTGTAAATCCGTTGCAAATTTGTAAACGTGTTTATTGGATCTCGATGAATTATTCCTCCCAACTAGATATTCTTATATTTTCCGCTTCATTGCTTGATGCAAACGCTTAATTTTTGTGTAACGATGTCAACAGCCAATTCAGCAAGTTTCAAAGTGTAAAATATATTCTTATATAGCTGATCTGATTAAAATAAAGTAAAATTGCACTTATTTACAGTTTCAACAATTATTTATAGTTTCACATCCGCGATCGATAATAATGTAGAATCTTCTGTTCCACAAAATATTAAGTAAATCCTGTGTTTTCAGTGCAGTTTACAACAACAATTAAACGAAAAATGTGCATCCATCCTTTCCCTTCTAAAAAAACACGAGTTAATAGAGTACGTCAAAAAGTATGAGTTTCATCCCAGTCCGGCGACCCGAAGAACGGGTTAAATAGAGGGATGATGAAGACTGAAGGAGGAAGAATCTCGGAAAAAATCAGTAAATCCACATCCTTTCTGTATCGGCGTGATAGTCGCGGTGGCAGCTGTTTTCGAATCGCGGTGCATCCTGGACGAATGAGACGGGTACCTGGTTTTTTTTTGAAGCAGGGCGGCAACTACCACCTGGACCTGGATCCGAGGGAGTGAGCATTCGGATGCGACGAGCCGTGCAATGAGTGGCCACGAAATAAGGGATGCACCCCGGGTATGTCCCCTCGTGATACCCGCGTTATAAAATCGGTTTTTGCGCCATGTTATACGTGTATACAGAGCACTCCTCCTTCTCCGTCTCTCGTCGCTTCTCTCCTCGTCAGTATGTATCTATTATACGCGCGTATATGTCCGTCCATCGACGAAGCTACCTACGGAGCCAACCCTCTTTGCCTAGTTCGGCGGAACTTAAGCACGAGCATACTTACCGCATGTTGCCGTAATGAGTCGGGGCCCTTTCCATTCACCGCCGCTTGGCGCATCGCCCCCAAAAGGAGATTAAAGTGCCGCGATCTTTAGAACTTTATTTATCAACCGCTTTCTTTTGCAGTCTCTTTTTCGGCCCTCCTTTACTCGTCCTCTCTCTCCCTCGCGCCGTCTTTCTTTTTCAATGTCTTCTTGCCTTTCTTTTCATTCCATCTTCTTTTTCTGACCGCGCCGGCGAAATTCTCGTCGGCATGACTGTCTTTGGCTTCGGCAAAAGACGAAAGGCAAATATTAAAACTTCTCGAGCAATTGTTATCAAAGCTCGACTATTAAGTTCTCTTACAAAGACACGGTGTCCTCGGGGATGTTTCTTTAGCGACATTTACCTAATCATTCGATCGTGTTTTTAAAACGCGATTGACTTTATGAACGAAGAGACATTTTTCAACCGTGATATGGCGAGGTTACATTGTTTTCCGTATCTATTATTAGAGTGCTCGATCAAGCGATGTTTGCTCATTCACGAATAGACGTCACTTCTGAGTATCTGTTTCCTTGTGAAGTTTCATTGGAGGCAGTGGGGTAATTTGGGAAAAAGTGTAGTAGCCTTCGGTAGCGGCATTCATCAGAGGCGGTGCCCTTAAGACTTTTCTTTCTTTTTCCCTCCTACTACCTGCGATCCATGTATTCACGAGCGCGCGTGAGTACATAGAGTAAGTCGTCGAAGGAATAACGGCGCCCTGTGAGAAAATCTTCCTATTGAAATCATTAGCGGCCGAAGAAAAAGCCCCTTTGGCGGCGTTTTCGTTTGTCATAGGGATACGCCAAACCCAAAACTCTGCCCGTATTTATACACTTATTTGTGCGTTTTAAAAATCACTAAATCGAGGCTTGTGCGTGGATCAAAATGAAAAATGACGCGGAAATGCTCGTGATAACGATGAAAAGTTTAAGGGAGCTGTGAACAGGTGAGTCGAGAAGGATATAAAAACTTAGCGGATTTTAATTGCGAAGACGACGGGGATGTATTCGGCTGTAACGGAGCGGCGTGGATCAGAAGCGCCACGGATCTCTTGGGATGTTTTCAATTACACCGCGTCTCCCCAACTCGGGTGTCTGATTACACCGAGATGTCGGAGCTTGTTGCCGCAATACACTTGCTGTTTATGCTCTTCATTGCTGAGCGGTAAACCCTGAAATTAGAGAACATTAAAATTCACTTGTATCGCTGTCTATGCCGCTTCCGCGTAAATGAAAAAAGCATCATCGGCGCAAGAATTTGAAGAATGTCTTTTCCGCAATCTGGAACTGCAACGCGAAATTTGGCTTTCGTATTGACAGATTTAATGGATGCAGTTCATAAGAATTTCTTTTGGTTTATTTAATACCCTGAATATTTGGAAACAAATATTCAAATAAATATTTTGATACTTCAAGTCCATTTGCATCGTTTCTAAAAATTTTATACTTTTTCAAAAGAGCTCGAAAAGAGAAATTGGGAAAACCATCTTTATTGTAGGAACTTTTTCCCGTTGAAAGGACAAGTGAAACTGGGTAAAATCGTGTGAAAAAATGTGCGCTGATTTGTATGTCAAGGTTATTAGGAAACAGAAGCATTCGCAGATGCCATCACGACGTTTTCACGCTAATTGTGTTATTTCAATTCAAACTCCAGATTGAATTGTAAGTTTTTGTGGCAGGTTCGTTTAAAGGCACACTAAATTTATACGAAAGAATGATAATTTAAATCATGCTGACTGTGAGATCAATGGATAAAATAAATAAGAGGTGTCAGTCAAATGTCAAAATGTAAAATTAGCCGAGTATTCGTCTACTGCCCACCTACTCTGCTCGTCTGAATATAATATTCTCGGTTCGTTTTGTTTCTCTATCTTCATTCTAACTTATACTGCTTTCCACGGTCCCTTTTTTACTTTCTTCAAGTTCGAAACATTCAAGTATAAACTTTGCAGTGGTATTTTCCTTAACTGAACAGCGGCTGAACTCACACTCAACGCTTTAATGACATTCTGTGCTTTCAACGAATTTGCATTTCCGCACAAGAATATTGTGTAATGCGATTTTTATTGAGTTTGTTTCCGCGATCTTTGAATATGTATAATTTTCAGTGAGTTTAAACTCGAGTTCAGAATGAATATTCATTTAATTAAGAGAAAAGGGTTTGCGAAAATTCTACACGATATTTTATTATGAGTCAAGCTGAGAAAGCACAATATAATTATACAGCCGAGTTTGATATTATTTTTTGAATAAAAAGCACTTTGTAAAGTGCTTTATAACGCACCGTTTTGCCAACTTGAACATCATGAAATTGGATGATCCGAAGCACGTTTTTGTATTCAATAAACTAAGTATAATTTAAACACAAAGCGGAATGAAATAGCAGGGAATGCAAGTAATGCACGTCATTTGTTATTTACTGTAACAAACTACAGTTCCATGCGTGCGGATAGGATTAAAATGAATTCGATTGGTATTTATTTAATCAGCTTTCATTCGCATTATTTTCTTATCAAATTTTATGAAAATACTCAATTTTCGCGGGATATCCTTTGAACCCAACGTAAATTTATTTTGTTAATTTGTCAACTCGCAATCGAGTTCTTCTTCCCTATAAAAATCAAACGAAGATTTTTTTAATATCATTGGTAAACATTGAATTTCGTCCTCGCGAGTATTACTATTTTCGCACGACGCATTTCATCCAAAATTCATCTCAAAAAACTCTAATCAAGAGATGAAAACCGTGAAAAAAAAAACACAACCCATTCGCCGAACGAAATGTAGCAATTATGAGCACTTTGAAAATTTATTACGCTATACAAATCCGTAGACTTTTTCATTTTCCACGAGAATCGTCGAAAAAAATCCGCGCAAAGTAAACATCGTCGTGACGCGTTCGAAACCAGTTTCCAGTTTACCGTTCCAATGAAAAAAATCACACCAAAAACTGATTTTCAAAAACATACGTCGGGCAAAAAACCTCCGTACTTCATCGAGTTTCTCCCAAGTCGTAAATAGAAACGGAAAACAGTCTGAATCAAGAAACAAGACGAACTTCGAAGAGCAACCATACAATCGAACTAAAGTCACCTCGAAAAGCACCAAGCGTAATCGCGTGAAAAAATCCGAGCCCGTCGCGCGCGGATTCACTCGTAGCTTCAATATCACGGCCGCGGTTTCGGCAACCAGAGCAAAAACAACGCAGAGAGGCAAAGAATCGTAAGACAAAAGGGCAGAACGAAGGATCAGGCTTAAAGGACCTCGGGAATAATCAAGGAAAATGTGCTGGTCACAACAGTCTCCGAGCGTTGCGAGAGAATCGTGAAGGTGGCATATCCGGGCTACGGACGCGACGTTGCGCTCGACAGTGGCGTCGCGACGCCTGGCGTCCTTTCCGCGCATGAAACAATGGCGCCGTTCGTCTATGCCAGTGAGATCTCGTCTCGCTCCACCCTTAGCACGCTCCGCCCGCTATTCGCCAGTAAAACGGTGACGGCGGCAAGGCCTCGTAGCAAAGCATATCTGCGCCGGGTAATCCCCCACTGTGCTTTCGGGCGACGCCCACGTGAGGCCGCCTCGTACGGCGCCGCTTTCGAAACGGGCGCCGAGCGCGACGAGGACGAGCGAATCGGACGGCCCGACAAAGGGAGAACGAAAGAAGAAGCAAGAGGGGATTGGCCGCAAGGAAGAGCGAGCCTTATCACCCGGCACGTTCGTCGGAAAAGGACGTAACGCGCTCCGGGGCAAAGGGGGGCCTTGTAACGAGAAAGAGGGAAAGAGTTCGAGGGCGAAAAGGGCGAGGGGGCGCGCGTGGAACCGTATACACAGGGAGAGAAAATCACACGAACGCGCATCCACAAGTGCGTGGGTCCCCGAAAGTTGCTAGGGTGGGGTACGTGCTGCTGCTGCTGTTACTTCCGAAATCTTGCGTTAGGGATTCTTCGCGTTGGAAAGGCAGACTCCGCTGGTCAATCGGGCGCCGCGCACCGCAGTAGCGACGCGTCACTGCACACCATTTGTCGCACGTGTTCGTATCGCACTCGTCCTGGCTAACCAGGCGCGAAGGAAACCAAGCAGAGCCGTGCCCGGAGACTCTGGCCAACACCAACGAACCGTACCGGAAGATCCGCTGACGAATTCCTCGAGTCAAGCACACGCATCGTTGGTCCGGAGCTGCCCGAGTTTGCCTACTGCTTTCCCGACGTTGCCCGCTACCCCGTGCTGTGATATAAGTGATCAGTGATAGCTTTCGTATCTTTTTCGGCTTTCCGGAAGATCCAGGATCGAGAAATCGCGGCGGGTTTTGATTCTGGGATTATTTGCAAATCAGGATATTCGTACACGAGTGTTTTCGCTGACGTTCGTCGCAGCAATAGCGCGTGAGCTTTTGGAAGCCGGGACCGAGTTGAGGATTGTGCTTTAGGTAGTGACAGGATCCGGCCTGACCACGGCCATTCTCGACACGGTTAGTATTATTTACTTGTTTTTAACTATTCTTATCTTATTTTTCCGAGCTAAGGAATATTTTATCGGGATTTCGTACATTTTCGGCTTTTAAAGCTTTAAAAGCTTCGGCTTTCGGCTCGGAAAATACTCTTCCAAGTGTTTTGACAGTTGGGATGTTGATTGTCTTTTTTAACTTCGTAAAATTATCAAGGATAAGAGAATCGTTACGATTTTGCAAAATAAAGCATAAAAAAAAATCTTAATTTGAATTATATTTTATGAAAAAATTAACCGAAGAAACACGGATAAATCAGGGAAAGTGTTACTCAACAAGTCCAAACAAGCAACATTGAAAATCTCTCGGAAAACCGAACAGAAAATTTAATTTGTCTTGTCATTTACACAAATCAAAGGAAACTATGCAACAATCCAGAAAGACAAAACGTATTTATCCGATGAATACGTATACAATTTTCATTCACTCACAACGACAATGCATTCTCATAATGCTTCGAGTCATTCGTCTTTATTCTCAAAATTTTATCTCCATAATTTCTATAGTAGTCGTTCTGACAATGAGAAAGACGCTTAATTATATAATACACATGATCCACTCCGCCTTTAATACTATTAATGGGATAATAACGTAACAGACCTTAAACCCATCGATTGTGAACAAACTTCTTCAAATAAGGATTTTCTAAACTACTCAGAAGCAGATCGGCCGTTTTCAAAGCGTGGCAGATTAAAACCTGTCAGTAGATCGGTTTAGAAGTCGCTGCCTCTAAAAAATTGTGTTCCCCGAACTCCCCAGCTTAATAATTTCCACGCAAACACGACAATATCGTTTTTGCTCGTTATCCTTGTAAAATTGCGCGTAAAGCAATTAGTATTATCGCCCAGTGAGTCGCGTGAAAAAAGTGCGATGTGCATGAATAATGAAATAAGTGAAAATTCATGGACATTATAGTTGTCGAGGTAATGATAACGAAATAAAGTAAAGGATTAATAGGCGAGCATAAAACGTAATGTATAAAACACACTCTGGCGAGTGCCGGAGAAGTTTTTAATTAAACCTCAATCGGAAATTTACGCTGTTTGTTTGCTTGTTTAGTCTCGACTGTTTTACCAAGGTAAAAATCAATTTCCTATTTCGAAGAGCTTCGACGTGTAATTTGCAGCTAAAACATTCCCCAACATGAATGGCAAAGTACTTCTTCACACAATTCTAAATGAAGCGCTTTGCGGTGCTTTACGATATCGCGCTGCGTTGGTTTTTCAACTCACTAGTTCAAAGAAACAATTTTGAATAAATTTCCTCTTCCAATTTAGCGACTCGCGTCTCAATGGATAAAATTAAAACATAAATATCATGACGAGGAAAGAAAAAATAATTCGGAAAAGAAAGCGTTAACGACATTTATTATAAATAAGAAAATGGGAAAATGATTACTCTAAATAAAATGAAGAGCACAGAGAGGGAAACAGTTTCATTTAATTATAACTCAAGGTATTTTCGTGTTTCCGACGCGATTCAAAGCTCAACACGTAAAATATTGGAGAGGCTTTTTGCAAACCTTCATCGCCTCTCGCGTGCTTGCGACAAGAGAGCCAAGGAGCTTTTAGGACGCGAGAGTGAAAGAGTTTACGCATGGAAAACGCGCGAATTCACCTCGTCGGAATTACATTCGTTAATTTTGCGCCCGCTGAATGTCGCTCCGTGAATATTCACCAACACAGACGAGTACGCTACGGAAAGAGCGCACACGGAGAAGCAGAAAGCTCCAGCGCTGTTCCGGCGCGAGAAGGAAGTCGGCTCTGAGCTACCCCTTTTGTGACGTCAATGCCACATGAGTGGCGTCGTTGCATCGCTGCAGTTGTGGTTTCTGCATACTCTTCCGCCGATCCCTTTCTGTGTTTGCGCTCAATACATGCCTTCCTACTGCCGTCGCGCACGAGATAGTATAATTTTGTTATAATGCAACTGCCGCCGGCTACTCTTCACCCGGAAGTTGTTAGATGCAAGCCAAAAGCGCGTGCTTATGGCCGTTTAACGACATCTATCATTTCAACGACACACATTTTAGTGTCATGCTATAACTTCTTTGTTTTATCAAATATTATCAGCGAAACCATTTTTTATGGCAATATTTTTGGTTCGTTCAATCTGGTTTACATTGTGAGCTTTTCTAAAAGTATTTGAAAGTAACTGCTCGTCTTTTTTGAACCAAAATTCAAATAGAATTGAGGTTCGAATTGATAATACTTTTTCAATGATAATTTTTCATCTCGGAAGCCGATTCACTTTACTTTTTTAAAGTTAATTAATTTATGAAGAAATGGTTCATGCAAGAGTTGCATCTCTGTGGAATTTTACATGGAAAGATGAAAGAGTATTTTTTTAAACCGTTACAAGATTCTAGAGTTATTTTGAGCTCAGATCAATACTTGAATGTATGTTTATTAGACTATAACGTAAACCTGTTGAAAGATTATTCGAAATTTAGACATACGACGTATCTTTTATGTCTGAAGACAAAAAATTTCTCATAAGAACTGCTCATACTGAAACTCTGAGTTTTTGCTACTCGAGTGGGTGAATTTGGTGCGAAGAAGCTTTTCTGCAAGCTTTAGGAGTTACATGAAATTACATTAGTGCTGCGAACTTGAAAGATTTCGTTGAGTCTATCCCTCTTTTCGAAAGGAAAATTGTGTCTTATTGGAAAATATCTATTTTGCAATTTCACCTACGATTTTTCACACTTTTTTTACGTTCCATCGTATTATTTCAAAATGAAAAATATCTGCAATTAAGTACAGAAGTATGGTTTAATTTTAATGAGATACCCAAGCTCTTTGACTGCAGAAATAGATTACACCTCGTAAAACGAATCCAAAAATTCTCTAAACCTAAAAGAGCGATATTAGAGTGGCTCTGATTGGAGTGACTTTGAAGCAATTGAAAACTGAGCTCTTTTAAACGCGCTGAATTTTCGGGAGTGGAGTTTCTCTCATTCGGAGTAAAATAATTACTCTCAAAAATTGACAGGAATTTCATGACTCTATTTATGGTGAAATTTACCATATCTATCGCGAATTTGGGTGCTTATACATCTAATCGCTGGATTTGGAGTAAAATATTCTATCCTTTCGGCGAGAACGACGAAATTCGCTCTAAAAGAGTAGAAACCCACTCCAAACGCAATTAACTCGAACTATAGAGTAAAAGTCCACTCTAAAAGATTGTTCGTGCAACTTTTCGGTAACATCGCTTTTGATGTACTTCAACCCTAGCAATTAACGTTGCAAACAATGGAGATGTTGAACCGTTAGTTATACATTCATTTGACTCGAACTTGGTGCGATTTGAAACTGCCTCCCAAATTCAAACTAAACATGTTCCGTTTTAGAAAGAAAAATATGTAAATTGTACAAGTTTCTGATTGATAAGTATTGAAACTTTGTTATTTTTAGATCATTACTTTCTGATATTATCAGAGTTTTAATATGAGTCTTGTAACATTTCAGTATACATTGATGTTAACATACAATTACCAATAATGAAGTCGTAATTGCAGGAAAAAATGTATCAAGTGCAAATTTGTTTGCAGTAGAATCAATCCTCTTATTTCTGTTTTTCAACGAAGAATCTGCGTTTCATAAATTAAAACTCAATAAGTAGTGTCCTTTTCTAAATAATATTTTTCTTCATAACCTTGTAAAAATGTGCAATTGATTACATCTTAATATTGAACTCTTTATTCCAGTTTATTAACTAATTCCGCACTGTTGAAAGAAATCTCACGATTCTTTTTGATTCAGCGGAATATTTTCTAACTTGAAAAATGTATAGTTATTTTAACTAAATAAGTAACAAGGACTTCAAACAAGAATTCTATCACATTTAATGTCATTATTGTTGAGTATCAAGTGCATTTATAAAAATCTATAAAAGAATAAAATTCTTTCATGTAATGCTTCAATTTATCCTTCTTTTTTCAGTATTTACAGTGATACTGCATGCACACATTAATCTCGCGTATCTGTACAATTATAAGGCTGATGAATTTCACAGGATTTTGCATTTTTCCCCGGGAGGCGCAATCGACAATGCGTATAATGATCTCTTGAACTGCTCCCCAGCATGGTCTTGAAATGCTTAAATAGTTCGCAAATGACTTTAGCTGTTCTGATAATTATGCAAAAAGCTGCCGCCAGCTCATTCAGACGTTATTACTCCGCGCAGACATTATATTTACTAATGACGACATTGTTGCCGGAATCCCTATTTTCCCTTTCAACTTTTCGAACGAAGGAGCGTGGGATACCACATTTATAGATACTAATATTTTTCTAAAAAGTTCAAGGAAGGAAAATGCTACAAATTTGGGGAAGATATAGCCGTTGTATTTTTGTTTTTTGATGAAATTATTTGCAAAGTTTGATATATTTCGTGTGTATGTTTGAGAGATAATCATCTTTGAAGTTTTCTAATTTCCAAGTCGAGCCTGATTGCTACAAATTATCAAGACCTATCTATCTAATTAATTTTTTAACTTTTTAAATAATGGTGATTAATATTAATTTATCTTGTAAATTCAGCAATTACCAACCTCAGACTTGATTAAACCTATATCTTGATATCATCTATAGATTAGACTGAATTTTTTAATTTTTATACAAGATATTTCTTTGAACATTGAAGAAATAATTCAGATCCGTTGGATCTGTTCAAATTCAATCAGATCTGACCATCTCTAACCGTGTCTAATTTTAGACGACCATCCTAAGACTGACAATTTCATCAGATCTGATCAAGTATGATCAGGCCTGATCTGATCTGATCAGATCAGACCGCTATAAAATGAGGTCTAATCAAGTCTGATCAGATCTGAAACCAGAGCTGTTCAGGCCTGAGGTATAAAACCCAGGAAGAAAATGATGAAATTGCATGGTGCCTGAGAAAAATGTGTATTCCCTCTTACGAAAAAGATTGAATTTATTTTCAAAACAACAGAAGACTGTGGTTAATAGAAGCGAATGAAAATGTCGTAGATTTAACAGAACTTTTCAATTAATGTAACTGAATAAGCTGTTAAAGTAAGATGACAACCAGATATTGTTCGATGTATTATTTTATCCTAACAATGCTGGACGATTCAGTGAATCGAGGAAACAAACAATATCAGTGAGGCAATCGTCTGTTTTCGATTTGTAAGGATGATGAAGACAAAATTACACTTTTTGAGTGCCGAAAAATCCAAAGAAGATGATTTCAATAACTAATTACGCTCCATTGATGTAACTGAAAAGTTCCTCTTCTGTGAAAAGGAGTCACAAATTTCCCTTAAAATAACGGAACTGAGATTACCCGTCATTTTATCTAAAGTTTTAGTTCTCTTAACTGAAGTTTTAGTTGTTTCGACTACAACTTCAATTACTAATGAAAACATGATTACTAATTAGAATCAAATTTAAAATTTACAGCACTGTGCTAGCGTGGCCGGACGTGGCGACGCAGGTGACGGTGGAGGTGGTGGCAACAGTAGCAGTAACAGTAGCAGCAATTGCAGTCCTGGCGGACGATTGAGCCTGCATCTGCGTCCCTGCGGCGGCGGAGGGGTTCCAATCGGCAGCGTTGGAAACATCATCAGAAGTGATTCGGACGTTTCGGACGTTTACCAGCCGAGCGCTGCAGCAGCGCGGAGCAGAGACGTGGCGGCGGCGGCGGCGCTGCACGCAGCAAGAACGCTGTTTGGCGCGGGGGTGGCCAACCATTGCGCGACCCCCCCCGAGTCACCCCTTTGGAAAATGCCTCACAAAGGTCAGCACAAATTTCTTCACCTTCGCCTTCAACTTTTTGTAACATCACATTCATTCATTCATCGTCATCGTTACTTTTTTCAAAATAAATGCAGTCGTTAAATCTGGCACTTTCACATTTCGTAATCCATTACACGGAAGAGATTTCAATCACTTAAAAAACCGTTGAATAGCAAAGAAAAGGTTGATACTCGAAACTACGAAAAACAAGGTTTATATTGTGGCTAATGAAAAGGGATAAGACGTAAGTAAGTAGCTGCATAAATAGACTTTACGTATATATGAGTTTACGTTGAAGTTGGGGGGCTTGCGGTTAGCCCAAGTTAACCCTACTCGCTTTTACTTGGCTTCTGTCGGGCCAACAGCCCCTTGCGCCAGAGTAACCTAAGGGTTACACCTTGTCACGCCGACGGTGTTACAAACACCCACTGGCTTATGTACTCAACCCTCTTCTTGTACTAGTCAATAAACGCACTCGTTTCTTCTCTGTATTCTTCTCTGCGGAATGCATTTGGCCCCTAAATCTTTTGGGCTTGAAAAGTATCGAATTCGATTATAATCGTGACGAAGGAAAGGATCCCAAAACCGCTCATCTTTTTTCCTCGGCAGCCAACGAACGTGCAAGCACGGGGCAAATCCTTCATTTTTTTTCGCGAGGAATATCCGAAATCCGGGATTTTTCGCTTCGTTTCGGAACGAATTTTGCGTTGCCTTTGATGAATCGATCAATAAATCTTGTAGCAGCGTGTCAACTGCGTGATCATGTAACGCCGTATACGGTAATGCGAATTTAATATGACCGAGGCTAATGTGGAGTGTAAAAACGAAAAGAGTATAAGCTCCCCTCGTGTTCCCGCGTTGCTCTTGAGCATGAATAGTTTCGAACTATTCTACGCTGTTCGTTAGACAATGGCTTCTGATCCTGGCACGAGTCTCGCAGCCTGAATTCGAGCAAACCCCCGTCCTATAACCATTTCGGAACCAAACATCTAATACACGCTAACACCCCATTTCCTGCTAATATGCCAGAAGATCTGTTGGCAGTTGAGGTGCAATGAATCGTTCCAAAAGTACAGGCATTACAAGGCGAGCGAACTTTACAATTGTGGCAATATTGTATGGGGAGTACCATCGAAAACTACATCTTTTGGAGATGAATTTTTCCCGAATTCGGAATGTTACCCCACTTCAAGAATTACTCTATTTAGAGTGAAACATCCCACTCGTTCAAAAGCCACTCCAAAACAATGGAAATCCACTTCAAAAGCAAGAAATTCGAACCGTCGAGTGGAATTCCACTCTAAAAGGTTTAGCGTGTGATCTTCAAGTGTGAACGAATACTTTTATTAAAAACTTTCTGCAACAAGTCGCATCTTGCGGGATATTGTACGTACTAAATATTTTTTTACGTTAATTAAAAAAGATCTAAAGTTAGAAGCCAGTTCAAACCGAAGGTCAATATAACGTCAAAAACATGTTCGGCAGTAACAACGTTTTTTGATGTTGATTTAAAAAATGAAGGGAACAACGGTATTCTGTTCATCCAGTCGAATATTTCTGAATAAAGGTAGTTAAACTTGTAAACAAATTTAACGTGGTTTCCAATAAAGACTGATGGACCAATTCTGCTTTTTATTGGGAAATATTCTATACCAGACGGATGGAATTCCTCTCGTGAATTTTTTACTGGGACGTTAAAAATCATCTATTTTAATACAAATAAAAACATTAGCCCATGAATTATAAACAGTGGCAGTCTTTAAAGAGTTGAAAAAGTAAAGTGTTGTAAAATTCCAACGTTCAAGAACGTCAGAGCGCTACTTGATCTAGACAAGATCAGGATCGAAAGCGGTGTGAAAAATGTGATCGAATGAAGCGACGAAGAGTACAAGTGTCTTGTAAGCGTGGTAAATCTGAGGTAGAAGACGGTTAAGTGTGTCTGTGGAGTACTGAAGAATACGGTGCAATAATGAATAGTACTATCGTGAGACGAGTTCATTGCAGATTCAACAGCCCTGGTAACACCGTCAGTAATGATTTCAACATTTTAGCGCGAGCTCAAGCGTCCCTCGCAGCGATTCAACTCATTAGAGAATACTCTCATCGCCATCTCTGATGTTGATCTCTCTTAGTGAAACTCACCGGAAGAGGTCTTCAGAAATTCACCTTGAATATCCGCGGGCGAAAGTCTCCGTCAGTACTGCCGCTGCTTATAATACAGTAGTGACAGTAATGGGATAATTACACTTGGAATAGTCTCGAGTAAATAAATTTCACCCTTGTTATGAGGTAGACACTGATATAATATTATTTTCTATGAACAAATAGGAGATTTAACGATGATATTACCTATAAAACTTGCCGTGCAATCAGGCTTTTTTCTTCGTTAAATTTCGTTCGTTCATCATGGCGAAAAGAATAGAGAATTATTTGCTTATGCAAAGGAAATCTGGGGGTTTTAATTCTTTTGTTGAATAATTTAACTCTTTGTGATCCTGAACTTTCGATTAATTAACGAGTCGAACTGTTCAACTCTTTTTATAGAACTCCAACTAATGTTTTTTTATTAAAACAATGGCCGAGCTTGTTTCTATTATTTATTATTGCAGCATGGAAAAACGAGTAGAAAACGCGTAATAGCTCGTGAATACACAGCCCAAAGAGAATATTTGTAACGTTGTATTGTGTTTTCGTCGTTATCTACAAATGCGACGTATAGACAATGAGCCAATCTAATTATCCTTCCGTACCGTTAATAAATCGTTCGTGTTTCGAGCATATAATAGGCGTACTGGATCACAGAACGCAGCTATATTATTCAAATGACAATAGAATACGTCACTTCGTAATCCTTTAGATTTTTGAAAAAATGTCATACTTTTCCGACTTGCTTGAAATTGATATATTGTTTTCCAATTAATTACTCTTCCGCGAACAAACCTTTTGACATTTTATGACGCATCTGTACGATATAATTAGCATTTTTGTTTGAATTGAGATGAAAAAATGTTATAAAACCAGAGTAAAATGGCTACTTTTCAACATCGTTTTATTGCTCTCGTGAGCACATATTTTTTACGAACTTAACACAAAGGCCAAATGTATTTTTAGTTTATTCGTATATTAAGTAGTCAAAAATGTAAATTTTACGTGGATATTTCCTTGAGAATGTACACTATCGATTAAAATGAAACTTGTTTAAAAAGTAGCAAAATCTAAATTTGATAGTTCAAAAATCAGTTTTCTAAAATTTAAAGAACTCCAAAACCAAATCGATGTATAATTCATCTTCGATAGAGCGATAAAGACTGTACTTGAGTCGTTTTTGAACGAAAGTTATGAACTCAATCTTCACTTCCTAAAAATCGTCACAAAAAAGTATTAGAAAAACAAAAACAAGTTTGTCACAAGAGTTCGACAAGGACTTCAGATACGATTTTTTTCAAGGATCGGTATCTAGACACTTTAATTTACTGATAAAACCCATTTTCATGCGAAAATCAACAACTTTGATTATTAATTTCTGGCAGTCGAGACGTCAGATCTTTTTAAAATTCTGCACAATCACAGTTCGATAGTCGGTATTTTATGCCACATCTTTTTCTTCAAATTTTAAGTTCAATCGATAAAAAGTCGCAAACTATAACCAACGGAACAACATTGTTGAAAAAGTAAAAGAAAATGCTCGATTTTGCTGGTTTTATCTTCGTCTCTTCTACACAGTAGTGATATAAGGTCGAGCGTTGTTGCTTGCGAAGTTGTTCGGAGGTTGTTCCGCCGACGAGAGGCTCGAGCAGGGTGAAAGCAAGTGAGGGTTACGAAGGGCTGCGGAGAGAAAGAGCGGAAAGGAGGAGAGACGTACAGAGCACCGCGACGTCACGGTGCGCCTCTACGATGGGATTTAATCTGTGTCCCGTTTCACGCTCAGCGAAGTGGAATCTTTTTGCCTCACTTTGCGGCACGACTTGCTTCCACCGGTCGTCACGTAGATTAACGCGAAATTATAAATAAAGAGTGTACGTGAGTACACGAGGTGACGCTGCTACGGCGATTCGCGTCCTCTATAACTCACCCTATTTCTCTCTAACTCGCGTAACGACGCTCTCGAAACGAGCTTCTTTTCATTGAAACATTAGGAATACCTTTGGTCATGCTTTTATAATTTTCCCTGTTCACTGCCGAGACTGCGCGATTCTTAATAACAGCGTGGGAAATTTTACAATCCATACTTTCATCGTTTTATGAACTGTTGATTCTGTGCGCTGGTGTTAGAACTTGGGAAATTTGTCGAAACCTTTCTGTCGTATCTTGCACCGTTCAACAACTCAGCACGGAGGACACGATCTGTGTATATCTCGACGTGTATATCAACGAAAGAAAGATAACGACGATCAGAATAACTCGTTAATGCAAAGGCACAATTAATATTCAGCTCAAGATTCGTACAAGAGTAAAGAATATCCGACATGTGAAGGCCGCTTTGATCTCCGTGGAAATTAATTCTCTCGGTCTTTTATGCCGCTAAAAAGGTATCAGATCGGCGATATTTAATTGCATTTTATCACTTTTGGTTATCGGGAATACGGCTTTTAATCTGAAAAAGGTATTAAGTTATTTACAAGTTTTGTAGGTTTGTAGATTATATCGATATTCATGCTTCAACTCTGAACGTTGTAATTGAAAATCATTCGGCTGTTTAATGATCCATTGACCAGAGAAAAGTTTTATTAAAACTCGGCTGATGAAATCATTCGAAGCTTTGAACACCGATAATTCAAGTCTTGAAATTAGGTTTAATATTTCAAAAAACACTTTGCAGTTGAAATTTGAATCTTGATTTCAAGATTTTAATGTTTGCAATGGAACGTTGATTGAAATATTGCAGTATATGCAGCTCAATGTGTTGGAGTCTAAAAGTTTAGTACAATCTCTTTATTCAAGATAATGTCAAAAAATCGAGCGCAAATTTGAAATATGTCAAAATAATTGAAAGGGAACTGTGATAATTAGTGAATTTAATATATTGGCCATAGATAATGTGCGTTTTACGAACATTTATTTTAAAACAAGTTGATCGAAATGAGTCTGACGAAATCTTTTCTCTAAGTGCAGAACAACGTTATTTGAAATTTTGTATATTTTTATTTAATAAGTATAAATCTCTCTCTTTTTCACTGTAAAAATTCATCTAAGTAAGTGACCATCTGCAGGCATTTTTACGTCATTTTGTGACATAAACATTTCTTCATTTGCAATCACAATCTTGGTTGTCGGCATTTTTTCAAAGTTGATTTTAAAAATTTAGTTTTCAGTCGTCTCATGATTCCGAACAAAATGGCGACTTGTCAAGACAGCACCTATTTCGGTACGTACAGAATTCGTTTATTATACGTACATTGAGAAATATTTGTTGTTGAAATATACGATATGTTTCTTTGAATATAGTAGATCTCTGTCACCTATAAAATGTGTACAATAATTTCAAAATTAAACCACATAGATTCGTGGGTAAATTGGTATTCGCAACGTTTTTAAATTCATTTAAAAAATCTGTTTTTCATTCGGTAAACATAAATTTGCGCATGAAAAATTAAAATGCAATGTCACTTCCTTTTGGTGCAGCGTGTTTTCTGTTTTTGAAAATACTGTGATTCTAAGTGGTATGTTTTTCTCGATGTGGCAAACATTTTCCGTTTGTTCGCGCGTCATTTCGGTCTGGTACAACTTTTTTCATTTGTATATCAAAGTAACCACAACTGAAATTTATCAAAATGTAGCTACAGAATCTTCTAGCTGGATAAATTTAAATTATGTACAACGACCTTAATTCCTGCTTGTACAGTTTTTAATTAGATTTTTTTGTTCAACTCGGTAAAATGTTTAAACAGGTGGTCACTTTACCATAAATGAGCGGTTCGAAAAAGACTCACTTTCATGATAATTGAGTGTCTGGATTGAGAAACTCGCAGTGCTCTCGGACGAAGGATCAAAGTGTTCTCGATGCTCGGAAATTTGATGAAAAAAATTTGATGAAATTCGCAAAAAATACCATTATGTGCGAATTGTTTAGACGGATATTTTTTCCGATTGTACTTTGTTTGTTAGATTCGCCATTCGTTTAATAAAAAATAATAAGTCAAATTTTTCCTCCGCCGAAAATTCTTGTTTTTTAAAATATTTATCCCGAGTATTCGGCAATAAGTTAACCGAATGCAAAAATTCTCGTAGCAAAGCACATGAGTCCTGATTTTTCAAATTATTTTGTGTTCATTTTTGATAATAATTTAATGTAAATCAAAACCCGTGTTTCGCAACGTTCGCGGAAAAAAAGTATCGAGGGAACTTTCGATTTGAGAAAACTTGCAGCGACAAAGTTTCTCCTCATAGTTTAAGGAAGTTTTTTTCGAAAAATAAAATTAATCGAGTCGGAACTATAGACGCTAGCGATTATTGTTATCACGCCGCGTCAAGCGAAACTTGTCATTCAAATGAGTCTAAACACGTGACAACTGAGCGTTTTTAATCGCTAGAGTCTATTGTTCTGACTTGATTAATTTCAAATTTTGAGAAAAACTTTTTCAAACAATATAGAGAAACTTTGTCACTACAAGTTTTTACAAATCTCTCCATACTTTTTCCCGCGAACGTTGCGAAATACGGGATTTAATTCACATTAAATTAATTATCAAAAATAACCAAAATAATTAAAAAACCTAAAACTCGTGAGCTTTGCTACGGTGCTTGAAATAAATCCACGCTAGAATTTTTGCATTCGTTTAACTTGTAGGCGAGTATTCGCGATAAATGTTCAAAAAAACAGATTTTCAGCGGATGAAAAATTTAACTTTTTATTTTTTATCCAACGAATAATGGGTCTAACAAAAAAAATATAATCAGAAAAAATGTCCGTTTGAACGATGCGCACATAATGGTATGATTTTGCGAATTGTATCAATTTTGTTTTCATCAAATTTCCCGGCATCGAGAACACTTGGACCCTTCATCCAAAAGCGCGGCGAATTTCTCGATCCGCAGGCGCTCAATTGTAAGTTGTAAGTGAATACCATGTATAAGGTCCTTATTCAAAGAGAAAATTGCACGTACGAATGTATTTCGAAATAGAAATGCCATTCGAATATTATGCAACCATTTCCCGACACTTTGCAGTCACAGAGTCAGGATTAATTAAATTTACTAATTGCAAAATGTACTAAGAGTACTTTCCTTTGAACATGAAATTTCGTAATATTGCCCTTGTACAATGCGTTATAGTTTCGCGTGTCATTTCTGAAAGGTTCACGTTCGTGATACGAGTTTGTATTTATAGTTGCTTCCCTGTAGAATTAATTATCCTTTCCACAAGGATATTTCCTTCAAGTTCTCAAAAATAAAGCTAGAAAAATTAATCGAGATCATATCGATTACTGAAAAAATGTTGCCAATTTCGCGTTCATTATTGAAATTTGTTTAAGTGGTTTAAAATTGCGTTGAAATGTAACGTTCAATAAGGGAAAATTGGACAGCAAACAAATTTTTGTGCACCGGATACTGCAACGTCACATGTATTTCATTCATCACATTTATCCCAATGAACTTGGTAATTAGATGCGGCAATTTTCCGAAAGTCACGTTTGGGGAGTCGAAAATGTATCATTAGATATTGATGAATTACGACGTCCCCTTCTGTATCGAGTGTCCCGCTCTTTATTATAAATCCCCGACCGTTACATCGCCAAGTCAGAACTATAAAAATAATCTGAGATCGGGACCTCTGAAACTCAATATTTAATCACCAACTAATAATAAAAGATTCATCAGTTTTTAATCGAGCTCTGGTTTCAGGTCTGATTATACCAAATCAGACCTGAACAGCCCACTTTTTAGGTTTAATCAGATCTGTTCAGGCTTCATCAAATCTGATCAGATTTTATTAGAACAATCAGATCTGAAAAATCTCGCAACAAATGAAAAAATGTATGCTGTTATTTACAGAGGAGGATTTGATGCATGGGGGTGGCGCGGGTATTGGAGGGGGTTCTATGGTCGGACAGAATGCAATATTTGGCTGCTCGGCTGCAGGACACAGTGGGGTTAATCAACTCGGCGGTGTATACGTCAATGGAAGGCCCCTGCCAGATTCAACGAGGCAGAAGATCGTGGAGCTGGCCCACAGTGGAGCGCGACCCTGTGATATTTCACGCATACTCCAAGTCAGTAATGGATGCGTCTCCAAAATCCTTGGCAGGTAAACATCTCTTCCACGTTCGTTCATTATTCCAATTCTCAGGCAAACTTTGCCACGGGAGTTCTTATTTTCATTACAAAAACTGGAAGTGAAAAGAAGCAACGTTGTCATGATTCAGCGAAATCATCCACGTTTTCCTTTTGCAGATATTACGAGACGGGGTCAATAAAGCCTCGGGCCATTGGCGGCAGCAAACCTCGAGTGGCTACTACCCCGGTAGTGAACAAAATAGCTGATTACAAACGCGAATGCCCATCCATTTTTGCCTGGGAAATTCGGGATCGATTGCTGCAAGAAGGTGTCTGCAACAACGATAATATACCAAGCGTAAGTACTCGTTTTATCGATAATTCTGGCTGATATCCCATCGCATGCACTGTGAAAACAAGTGTCTTCGAAAAAACATTTGACATGCTTTTTCCTGAGAAACGCTAAGATCAATGAAATGTTCTAAAATTTTGCGCGTCGTACAAAGCATCGAATACTTTTCCCATTGGACGCGTAGCGATGCCCAATAATTATTCTTGAAGTGTTCTACAGAACTCGTATTCACGGTACATTTATTGCATTTTATTGCAAACTCAGGATCATTTGATGGTTCCACACACCATGTTTTGAACACAAATCTTTAGTATCTGTTTGAAAGCACATAAAGCACGATTTCTTAATTTTTTAATGATATTATTAAAGTTTATTCAGTTATTCAGGGATCTATATTGAGATTGACGCAAAAGGTATATCTGAAAAGACACTAAAGATGTGTTTAGAGAACACACTTTAGGCGACTACAGAAGCGTCTTCAAATTGCCCACAGAAAGTGTTCTACGGAGACACTTGTTTTTATAAAAATAGTTTCGCCATCATCTTCATGAACGTTTCCATCAACTGCATCATTCCAAACGAACATTGTTCTATTAATTGTCGGGTAGCAAAGAATTGATGTCTTGAAGCGAACGTTAGTATACGGAGATTAGTGTTTGCCGGACACGAAGATATAGCATTCACTTATGTGTATCAGGGTGGGCAGTCGACCGATACTTACCCGTCGGATCTGGCCACTCGACCCTAATCAAAGTCTCGTCAATACGATCGGTTGGGTGGGGTAATCGGTCCATTACGCGGAATCGACATTGTCCACCCTCATCTAGTCTCCCTCTGCTTCCAAGACATTCCCCCGCATCAGCGAGACTTCCAAACATCCTTTCCACCCGCCCTCGTTACTATTTCGAAGTCAAGCTATTTTTATCGCTTTTACTGGGCAATACATAATGCTTGCAGTAAGCGTGGAAAACACATGCGAATTAATTAGCCGAAACTATCCTGTGGTATCATGATCTATACGTTTGCCAAGCAAAACAAACAGTTGCAATCTGTTTTCTGGAAACCAAGTAGAAAAACTCGAACAACTCATTAAGGTACGATCAGATGTGACGATGAAGAAATCAGATACGATCAGGTCTAATGAGATCCGTTCTTTTTCCGCGGATATATCAATATGTCAATCAACCAATCGTGTTTTGTCGTTTGAAAACGAGTGACGATTTCCCACAACCTCTTACTTGCTCAATCGTTTATTAATCCATCATAACACGAGCACTTTTCGTATTATATCTGAAGAAGTCATGAACAGAACAGCTTGATGCGCACAAAAGGAATAAAACAGGCACGCGCACATTGTCGTTATCTAGCTTAGATAGATTGCAGAAGCAGGCAGGCAGGCAGGCAAGCAAGCAGGAGGGATTCGATTGGTTTGATCAATCATTAGAGCTACGCGTGCGCGTACTCGTGGAAAATCGGATCGCAGACGTCGAGTGGATCGACGATACGCGTACTTTCGATTGCTTAAACTACGTTGGCACCATATATCCTCGGTGTTGGTGACTCGTATGACAATAGTGTTGGTGCGTTGCGTTGGGGATGTTCGTGGGAGGAGGTTGCTTGTGGCGTGGATGGAAGCGAGCAGAACCAGCCTGAATGGGATCAGTTAAGCGTGTTGCACAATTATTCGTGTCCGGTCGCGCGTGTAATGGTCTGCATCGATGCTGCGGCTGTTGTGTGGCGACCAGACCGGTCCAGTCTAGGCGGGAATACCAGCTCAAGCCAGCCAGGGAAGGATGAACACACTGATCGAAACGAGACCTGTTTCGATGACGAACATTCCCCTCTTTCCTTTCTTCCTCGTTCAACTTTTTCCTAGACGTAAGTATAACCGAATTCAATGCAATACTTTTTTCCTTTTCATCCTTTCTCTTTTTCCATCCGTCTTTCCCTCGTCATTATGCAAATCGCGAAAGTATATATTCTTTATTCGGAACCAGTACGAGGACAGAACGATCGATCGAACGATCACCGTGAAAAGTCGATTCGTCAGGAAAAGAACCGTCAAAAGTATCGAAGGTAGTTTAAAAACGGATCCTTCGTAATGACGACTTTCAAAGCTGCTTGGAACAATGTTTTTGTTGGAAGCAACATTGCGACGGCATCATTCGCGAAATAAATGGAACCGAGCTTTCATCGAACTTGTAACTCTTTCTTATTCTCGAGCATTCTCGACTTTTAATTGAGAAACTTCCGCTTTTAATCAAACGCCAAGGGTGGTCTTTGGGTTCTTCAGGTTGCCTTCCAAATTGGTACGCTCGATTATATTGGTACATGGATGCGCGCGTGAATGCCGACAAGAGATTATTGTATGCATTGAGTGCGGTCGCGTTGGCTCGTTATAACTTTCAAGTTAGCCACTGGTTGCTGCCGCCGCTTGAAGATGGAACATTGAAGGTCCGTGCGCGAGAGACGAGAAAAAAAAGAGAGACTACGTGGGAGGGGTCGAGAAAATGCCGTTTTATGCGTAATAATAATTGGACGGCGGTATCCTTTCATCCAGTTTCCCTTGAAAAGTCCCATGAGGGACGTTCCCGCCGTACCGAGCTACTGCACTCGTCGCTGGCAGTCATTGTCGTGACAAGTGGGAACCCGTGCTAAAGCGTTTTTTGTGTGTGTAAAGCTGCTTCTTATCGCTTGCATCTTCTCTTCTTCGTTACCCTTTTTTCAGGTACCTGCACATTTCCCTGTTCACTCTTCAATCAATCGTTGAAAGAGTTTTGTTTTCGAGATGAAATCCAAAAACTCTCGATTCCCTCTGCTTATATCAAAGAGGACGAAACAGGTCCGTTTTTTAACTCGCTCCTCGTTCTCTGTTACCTGTCCGACCTTTTTGCGTCACAGTTGCCGGATCGTCTCAAATGTAAGATCATTACGGAGATCGTCCCTTCGGTTTCAGGTGTCATCGATCAACAGGGTACTCAGGAACTTGGCGTCACAGAAAGAGCAACAAGCGGCGGCGGTTCAGGCACATCAGGGCGCGGAGAGTGTTTATGACAAGCTGAGAATGTTCAACGGGCAAACGGCGGGCTGGCCACACGCGTGGTATTCGGCGACGCCCTCGCATCATCCCTTGGCTACCGGCATCTCGACGACAACTGCCCCCGGTTCCGGGCAATCTCTCCTTCCGAGTGGTCAACTACACAGCCGCGATGATTCTTTACTCAAACGACCCGGTAAGTAGCTTCTCTGAGTTTTAGCACGAACAAAACAATTTCTATTTGGGGAAACAGGGGCAAGTTGTCATCAATTTCATATCTTATTCAACGATATGTAACTTTTTAAATGATACATTTTGATCACTGAAATTAAATAATATTTCGAGAATATTTAAGTGAAAAAATAGAAAAAAAATGTGTTCAATTGGAAATTACTTGAATCGCTTCTTTTTACCAGAATAATTTCACGCCACTTCGTATAGTTCGATTATAAATGTAATATTTTGGAAGAGTCAAAAAAGGGGTTCAAAAATGCAAAACTATCAGAAATTGCATTTTCTTTTGTTACGTTTTTTTGTGACGAACAAGGTGTCATGAACACATTGAAACGAATGTATTTCATGAGATTAAAAGAATTTTTTCCTTCGCCACTGATTGTAACGCTCGTTTCCATTGAACTTTGAAAAGAGCAAAGAAAGGAGCGTTTGAAAGAGTGATTTTCGAAATAATTAGCGGTAATACGTATCGGTTTTCCCCTTGGGGTAGCGCAGTTGTTGAAGTAATTTTATTACTCGCGGAGGCTTTTTACCTTCACTTCGTACCTGCCCCTGCGATTCTATACGTAATCCGAATCCTCGCACGAGGCACTCGACAATGAAGGAGTCATGTAGAGTGTCTGAACTTTATAGCCATTGTGGGCTTTGTACTGTACGATGTCTCGGGAATTACCCACGAGACCCAAGCATCTATTGGCACTCGCGACCTGCGGCACGTATATATAAGTTAAGCCCCGCCTGTATGCGTTCCCCAACTGCTGCTATAACGCGGAAAATACCTGCGCTCGTCAAATCGCATCCGCCTAATAGGATCAACGAAATCAGCCAAGCGGCTCAGATTGCGGCACAGATTGGCCCGCAGATCGTTTCATTCCAGATGCGGCAACGGACAGATTATAAAAGCCGCGCTATTGGTCCGTCGACGCAAAAAGTCGAGATCAACGGCGCCGGCAGTATTGCCAATTTGTCGTCAATATCTTCGCGTATTTCGAGAAGTGTCGGGGCTTTCTCGCCCCTCTCGCTTCGTCCGAGACAGACGAACTCGGCGAAATTAAATCGGCTACTTTTTCCACAATTGTTTCGAATCGGCGATATTTTCGTGAATACTGGGCTTATTTGCTGTTTTTTACTCGAATAGGGTGGAGGCACCAGTGAAGGAACAGGCACCAGTGAAGGAACGCGGAACATTATTTCCGAAATAATAAGAGTTGTAACCAACTCTACATAATTTTTTGTACATTAAAAGTAAGTTTATGTAGTGTACATTGCATTAGTTGTGTTTAAATGTCAATAGCTGCGATAGAATTTGCAAAAACATGTTTTCAAAAAAAAGTTGCGCGTATCGAGCTGTGAATAGTAAGTATCGATCATGAACATAACTCCCTAAAATCTAATTTAGACAATACTAGGTATCTTTAAGTTGGTTTTTTAATAATTAGTGCTAACGTTATATATGACAGACATGTTTTGACTATGTTTGCGATAATTATAA